>CATQJA010001718.1:0-167500 GCA_958295435.1 Mesorhabditis spiculigera | reverse complement strand
GTAACCCAAAGAAACACCCGATATTAAGCGAAATTAGGGATTCGCAGCCGGAAGTCGATGCAAATCGATGCAAAGTCCAAAAAGATAGCCGAAAAAACTGTCAAGAATCGCGTAAAATAATAGGATTTTGGCAACACTTGAAAACGACTGTAGCGATCGGGCTATAACTCAGGATTGTGGTTGTTTATGGTCTGATACACCCGTGTGCAAAGTATGGGACCGATTGGATGTAAGGCGGCGAAATGCCGGAGGGGTGCTTTTTTTTGGGACACCCTGTATATACGATTTACCTTACCGGGATTGTTTGCCAGAACTAAATATTCCGTAAAAATTCAGAATCCGGTAAGTTTATTGTTAGGCATATGCAAGTTTAACAATATTAAAATCCTTGTGTAAGACGTTTTTGTGGCGCCACAGCATCTTGACCATGTCAGGATCAAAATCCTGAATTTCCTTGCATGTAGAATACGAGAAATTCTGTAATCAAGGCTGCGGCCGTTCTCTCTTTCTCTCTCTCATCTGGTTCATTCCCCTCTCTCCCTGTCGCTCTCTCTTGCCCTGTAGCTCTCTCTTGCCCTGTAGCTCTCTCTCGCTCGCTCTCACTCTCTGTCTCTCCTTTTCTCTATCTCCCTCTCTCCCCCCTCTCACTCCGCTATCTCTCTCGCTCTCTCTCTCTCTCTCTCTCTCTCTCTCTCTCTTTCGCGCTCTCTCTCTTTCTCTCCCGCGCGCGCTCTCTCTCTCGCTCCCGCCGCTCTCTCTCCCTCGCTGTCTCTATCTTTCTTTCTGTGTGTCTCTCTCTCACTCTCTCGCCCTCTCGCTCTCTTCGGCTCTCTCCCTCTCGCTCTCTCGCTATCTCCCTCGTTATCTCTCTCTCGCTCTATCTTTCCCTCTCTCTCCCTCTCCCCCACTCTCTCTCTCGCTCTTTCGCTATCTCTCTCGCTATCTCTCTCATTCTTTCTCATTCTCCCCTCTCTCTCTCTCTCCTTGTCTCTCCCACCGTGCATGATCTTCAAAGCATTTCTACCAGCTTCCTGTTCGTGCACCGGTAATGTTTTTTGTATTTCTATCGATTGTTGAACCGAGTTTTATTCAGGTCCAAGTTCAAATTGGTAAATTTTCGATCAAGTAGAGGACACGTAAGAATCATGAAATTACCGGGATTGAGCAAAGAACATTCGTGTAAGACCAGACCAGGCAGTAAAAGAGATCGACGAGCGGAATGTACAAGGAATTTGTAGGGGGGTGGTGGTACATGAGATGGATTTTTCGTCGATTCAAGTCAATAGCTGCTGTGGAAAGGTGTGTTTGAGGGATGGTCAGGATCAGCGTCCGCGACCCGCCTCATCTCGACGGCGTCGTTCTTCTTCTTCACGACGTTGTTCTGCTTCTTCGCGTCGTCGACGCTCTTCTTCTTGTCGTGCGGCCTCTTCCCAGCCCTAAAAAAAGCTGCATATTATCGAAAACTAAGGTGTAATAGAGTTTTTTTGAAAGATGCATATGGAATAACCCCATTAAAATCCATATAAATTCGCAATTAAAGGTACACTAAAATCTCGATCAAAAAGTTTGTTCGCGTTAGGAAATTTGGGCTCTCTGCCGTAGCCGACCCAGCCCCGTCTTATCGCCTCTCCCCTTCCCGTCTCTCCCTTGGCCTAGTGGTCCAAGGCGCTGCCCCGAGCTGGCAGTCATGACTGCCAGCCCCCTTGCAGTCATGCAGGCACCGACGGCATGTGTCGATCCCCCCCATCAACAAATTGGCAAGTAGCCAACAGGGGAGAGAGGGCGCCCTGACGAGAGGCGCAAAGACATTTTCTTTCCAGCGCGTAACCGATTGACTATGTCGTCGGCATCCCTTTAAGCCGAAAAGACCTACCCTATCTGCCCAGTCTGGCGCGCTGACATTGTCCATCTTGTTGCGTTTGGTGGTCTTACCTGCAAAAATCGAATTAAGAAATGAGGAAAGTATTACGGTGGTTGATGACAGAAAATGGGGTGCTGGACTGTTAGCGGGGGGGGGGGGGCAGTTATAAGGTCAAGGGTGGTCGTTCAGCCTGGGGAGGAGTGGTCGAAAGGCTTGAAAAACAGCTCCGCCGCCGGGTTTTATAACATTTCCCCATGCCCCCGTTGCTAAGAATGCGGCCATGCTTTATCAGCAGCAGCATTATCTGGCCTGATAAATTTGGTAAGACTTGGCCCAGAGCCTGCCAGTGTCGAATGCGTATCGCCGCGTAGCAATGGCGGCTTATGGCCCTCCTGACCCTGATTGTCAAGCGTTCTTAGGGAACATTCTTGGCACTTTCCCTTTAAAGTTTCAGGAATTAGGGCGTATAATCAATAACGGAATTTCTTTAAGAATTTTCGCATAATACATATAAGTATCTGTATCCTAGATCTAAAACCTAAAAAAGCCGTCAAATTTTCATAATTGTAGGTTTGATGGTTTGCTTTATTTGGCTTACCGAGGCTAAATATTCTGGTACTGGGCTGTTAACGCGGGGGGGGGGGGTGTAGCAAGGGGAAACGAATTTTTCGAGCAGTGCCGCAAGGTCCTACGACAATAAATAAACCATTTTTATAGCATTTGATGCACTTTTAGATAGAAAAACTCGCAAAAGATCGTAAAAAGTTGACGTAATTTGTGACTTATAATGTATCAAACATGAACAAATAGGCAAAATTTTTTGCGAATATTTTGTACCTTTATTCATAAATGGAATTACTTATATTTATAAACAGGTCAAGTAGCAAATCCTAACTTATTTTCCGGGTGGAAAAGCTTCCAGGAAAAGTAGCAATTGATTTTGGTTCCATCAAAAAACCTCAGGGTTAAAAAAATCCAAGAATTTGATGGATCTAGTGGTATAAAAATAGAAATTACTAAAATAATGGGTGAATGTGTAAGCAATGTATTTCTTGTGGAGTATAATGGAACTTTTCATGCTCTCCTTGATTCTCGACCTCCCTTTCGAGCTCTTTTTTCAGGTCTTGACACTCGTCCACCCGACTTTTTGTTGCACTAGAAAACGACCGGTTGACTCATCGACGTTTCTCCTCTCTGCGTCTTTCGCCCTCTCCCATTCCCTCGATGTTCAAATACCATCCTCCCCGTGTTCCGTTGTTTGCCCGCGAATAGTCTTTGCAGGATGAGCAATGTTTTAAATACCGTATTGAGAGGAAACTTAATAGAGGTACGCGTCGTTACGCAGAACTGGCAAATAATGCGAGGATTTTTGGTAATATTTACGCATTTTTGGGTTGCAGGAATGGCCTTGTCATTGGGTAATTATGCAAATGTTGGTACTGGTCTGTTAGCAGGAGGTTTTCTAGCACGGGAAACCGATTTTTAACCCAGTTTTCGGGGATAAAAAGCATATGGAAAAATGTTAAATTTCCGAAAATGTTTGCCTTTTGTCAAAAATGTATGAAAAATAACCAAAAAAAGTAAAATTTTCAAAAATTCAATTTTTTTTGTAACTTTCCGCAATCAAGAATTACCAAAAACTTGATAAGATACATCATATATGCTCAACAGCTAGGTTTAGGTGAAAATACCAAAATCGGCCTCCCCCTGCTAAACCCCCCCCCCCCCCGGTAAAAATCCAGTACCAAAATTTTGATGTCGTCATTGATAAAAGCCTGGGACTCTCGAGGCGGCCAACAGCAACTGATAATCTATTAAATTCCAGAGGACAACTGTCAACGCACTTATACGAATGCACACGGAAAAATTACCCCGGGTTTTTGGAACGGAAACTGCGAAAAGGTTGACGAAGGATTTTGGGGACAAAAGGATTTTCAGCCCGAATGCCAACAAACTACAGGATGTCCCATAAAAAAGCACCGCTCCGGCATTTCGCCGTGTTACATCCGATCGGTCCGAAATTTGGACGAGAGGTGTATCAGACCCTAAATAACCACAATCCTGATTTATAGCCCGCCAGCTACAGTAATTTTCGAGATAGAACAAAAATAAACTTTCTTATCCGTTTTTCATATAGTTTTCGTCGAAATCGACCCTTCGAATATTAAGTGAAAATGATGCGGCAAGCCTGCTTTACCCCTAGAGATTTTTTCTGATAAAAATTAGTGAAATAACGATGGATTTCAACAATTTTTGTAAAGCAAGGTCACCCCCGATATTAAGCGAAATTAGGAATTCGCAGCCGGAAGTCGATGCAAATCAATGCAAAGTCCAAAAAGATAGCCGAAAAAAACTGTTAAGAACCGAGTAAAAAACAGTATCTTGACGATAACTCGAAAACTACTGTAGCGATCGGGCTATAACTCAGGATTGTGGTTATTTAGGGTCTGATACACCTCCGGTCCAATTTTGGGACTGTTGGGATGTAATACGGCGAAATGCCGCAGGGGTGCTTTTTTTTGGGACACCCTGTACTTACTACAAACTACAAAAATAAAACAAGCTACTTAAAATACCGACTGTAAGAACCGGGTTAGACTGCACTGTCGGCATTTCACGAAAAATTTACACATCCGACTTGTCATGGTCCCTTCAAATCAGTCGCACGCGCGCGCTCTCTCTCTCTCTCCCCCCGTCTTCTCTCTCTCTCTCGCCCGCTCTCACCCTCTCTCTCGCTCTCTCTCATCGCTCTGACGCTCACACCTCTCTCTCACTCCCATTCACTCTCTCTTTCCCTATCTTTCCCCATCTTTCCGCCGCTTTTACCCCGACCAACGTGTTTATACGTACACCCCACGAATCCAATTAATAAGAGTTAGACAGATGCTGTCGAAACTCTGGCTAACCGGGGTATCTGATAAAATGGAAAACAAGGGTCTATGATGAGACCGCAGACAAGATAAAGAGTTGTATGTGAGAAGAAAACCTGGACAGCTAATGATCGGAAGCAGTCGAGAGTTACAAGATAAAGTTGAAAAATAAGGTCTGGCTAGGACCGAAAAATTTGATGAAAAATGACTTAGTAAACGATTTTTGATAGCGCACCTTGAAAGCGTATATAAGCGGCTTTTGTCATCAATTTTTGTGGCTGTTTCTTGGCTTCATCTAACCCCAGAGCCACTTCAGAGCTTCGCCGTGTTCCTCGCACCGCAAAAGTTACGCACCTTGAGCGGCAGTGTTTGTTCTGCTAACTTTTTCGTGCCCCTCACCCACACATCGAGACCGGCCGGATAACGATCTCGATCCATTTAATAGTGCAAACTTTTGCATACGCCCCACTTGGAGGCAAAAGGAGGAATATTTTTCTCAAGGGTTGACTCATCTTGGGGCGCTTATCGCTTTCGTTACGCCAATCTGGAATCTGGGTTCGAGAATATAGCCTTGCGGAGCGATCACCGGAAATTAGAGGAATCCCGGGGTACCGATAAATACCTAGAAAAGTTATCGGAAATACTACTTCAGGTAAAATGAAAAAGTTAGTCCTCCCTCTTTCTCTCGCTCTCTCTGGCTCTCGCGCTCTCTCTGTCTCGCTCTTTCTCGCTCTCTCTCCTCTCTCTCTCTCTCTCTCTCTCTCTCTCTCGCTGTCTCTCTCGCCCTCTCTCTCCCTCTCTGTCTCTGTCTTTCTCTTGCTCTATCTGTCTCCTCTCTCTCTGTCTCTCTCTTTCTCTCTCTCTCTCTCTCTCTCTCTCTCTCTCTCTCTCTCTAATAAACATTTTAAATTTATGGTAGAACCTCTACTTTTTGTGGTTTTCACTCAATTTTTCAACGTTTTTGCGTTCAAAAATAGTAAAAACAGCAGCCGACTGGCTACCGTAATTTTTTAGATGTTCAAAAATAAACGTTTTCTCCGGGCTTTTCGAGGAATTTTGAACAGTGTATTTCAGATATTTTGAAGATTCTAATTTTTAGAAAACTGTTCGATGTCAAGAAGACCGAGCGACTTCAATCCAAAAATCGCTGCAAATCAAAGCGGCCACACCGAAAGACGTCGAAAAATCAAGAAAAACTGTTGAAAAACGATCGGAAGTAGATAAATTAAGATAACGATTCATTCATTGATCCTTCATTATTGACATTCCTACACTTGTAAGTTTGTTCATATGTTCAAGCTTGGTGTCAGAAATAAATTTTTATAGACAAATTTGCATACAATGTATTTGCATAGGCGACTTGCATAGATGTTCCTGGTTAGGAACTTAGCAGAAAAATGAACACTCAACTCCTGCTCCCACCCACCCATCCGGCACGATGCAGGACAAGAAGCTGGTCGCCGTGCTGACGGGCAGTGGCCCGATTCCAGGTACGAATTTTGCCTTGCCAGTCCTTTGAAAAAAGCATAGCTGTGGATTTTAGCGAACTAAAGTTAATGGCCGTACCTTACCAAGCCCTTTAAAAGTGCGTCCCTGCCCTATTTCATCTTTTCCAGGAATGAACTCTGCCATCCGGGCCGTCGTCCGCACCGGGTTGTTCGTCAACTGCCGCGTCTTCTACGTGTACGACGGGTTCCGCGGGCTTGTCGACAATCGCGTACAGGTCTGTTGTGCCTTCTAGGATGGCTAAATTCCGCGTTCCAGGAAGCCACCTGGGAGAGCGCGACGAGTTTGATCCAGAAGGGCGGCTCGGTGCTCGGTGTGGCGCCCTGCGACGAGTTCAAGACGCGCGAAGGAAGGCTAAAGGTGAGAGAGAGGGGAGAGAGAGAGATAGAGAGATAGAGATAGAGAGTGACTAAAACACCCAAAAAAGTTTTCAGGGCGCAAAAACCCTGGTCCTCCACGGCATCAACAATCTGATCGTCATCGGCGGCGGCGGGTCGATGGAGGCGCTGCAGACGTTCAAGGTGCGTATCTTAACGTAGCGCCATCAATCGGCTGAATACTTCAGCAAGAATGGCGCTCCCTTGTGCAAGAGCTGGTGAGCAAGGGCCTGGTGCCCGACAACATGGGCAGGCCGCTGCAGGACCTGGGCGTTTGTGGAATTCCGTGGTAAGCCAGCGCTTCCGTTTTCGCAGCACCAATTCCTGTTCAGCGCCGTCACCAACGACATCTGGGGCACGGAGATGACGCTCGGGGCCGACTCGGCGTTGACACGCGTCATCGACTCGGTCGACCACGTCGAGGCGTCGCTCAACTCGTCGCAGCGTGTCTTCATCGTTGAGGTGCGTGGCTGCAGCAATCACTGGTAGCCCAATTTCTAGGTACTCGGCAAGCACTGCGGCTTCTTGGCGATGACGGCCGGGTTGGCGGTGGAGGCCGACTTTGTGTTTGTGCCCGAGTGGCCGCCCGTGACGGAATGGCGCGAGGCGCTCACCGACAAGCTGCAACGCATGGCACTGGTACGTCTCCACGGGTTTTTTCAGGGTTAAGCGGCCCCTTCGGGCTTAAATATCTCGGCTCCCTGTTCATCTACAGGTGTGTAAAGTGTACAAAAATACTCGCCATAGCAATACGAACATTTTGGTATACTTTACACAGCTGTAGATGAACAGGGAACCGAGATACAAAAGTTGGGCGTTGGATGGAGGGGGGAGGTAAACTGCACTCTAACCCCCTTTCCAGCTGGGCCGCCACCTGAACATTATAATCGTTGCCGAGGGGGCTATGGACAATGATGGGTCCCCGATCAGCCCGTCAGTCATCAGCCGCCTCATCGAGACCACCCTCAAGGTATCGAATACCTTGTCACTAACTTCTACCTAATTTTAGTACCACTGCCAGGTGACCAGCCTGGGTCATCTCCAGTACGGCGGCGTCCCGACGGCGTTCGATCGTTGCCTTGGAGCGAGGATGGGTGCTGAGGCGCTGCTCGCGTGTGCTCAGGTATCAAAGAAACGCCAGAACTGATTCTTTGAACCCAACCTACAGCGTCGCGAGGATCAGAAGGGCGTGTTCGTCGCGTTGCGCGCTTCGCTCATCGAACGTGGCCACCTGGGGCGTGCCGTGGAGAAGACGCTCGAAGCCGAGAAGGCGTATAGGTGGGGTCCCTGTCACCGGGAAGCACTTCAACTTTTTAGGACCCGCGACTACGAGCGTTGCGTACAGCTTCGTGGCTCTCACTACAGCCAGAAGGGTCGCTTCCTCGATCAGGTGTCGTTCCCCCCTCGCGAGATCCTCGACGTCCCCGACCATACGTTTCTCGTCGTCCACTGTGGCAGCCCCACCGCTGGTAGGGCTCGTATCGGAATTTTGACATGTGTTGCGCAAGGCGTACAGTGGAGCGTCTCGTAGTTAAAAGATCGGGTACTGGACTGTTAGCGGGGGGATTCGAGCAGGGTGAAACTATTTTTTTCTGGACGACTAATATCTACGTTTCGATAATTAAAAAGCATTTTTATGGCGGTTTAATAGTTTTTAAGGTTCTGGACTGTTAGCGGGGGGGCCGGTTTTTGTTTTTCCACCCAATCCACCTGCTGATGATATAAAATGTATTTTCATAGCAATTTTCGTAGTTTTTGATTGCTAGAAAGTTACAAAGTTTTTTTAAGATTTTGACAATTCGAAATTCGTTTTTGGGTGCTTTTTCATAGATTTTTGACCAAAACTTCCAAATTTTCGAAATGTGAAATTTTTTGTGTGTTGTTTTAAATGGCGTCCAAAAAATTTAGCCCCCTCTTAACAACACAGTACCTAAAATCGTCGTCCAGGAATGAATGCGGCCACTCATGCCCTCGTCCGCGTCGCCCGCTACAACAATTGCCGCGTGATGGGCGTCAGCGGTGGTTTTCCCGGATTCGCCGAGGGCAATATCAAAGTACAGCTTACACTAGAGTGCGGCTTATTCAAATCAAATCGCGACTCAAACCGGTTTGATTTGAATAAGGGCGGTTTGAATAAGAATCTGCTTTTCAAATCAAACCGGTTTGGTTTGAATAAGGATCCGTTATTCAAACCAAACCGGGCAGGTTTGAGTTGGTTTGAATTGGTTTGAACAACAGGCAAATCAGCATGTTAATCGATTGGATGGATGCTAATCGGCTAAGTTTTCGAGGCATCCCTTATAAAACCTTGTGTGATCAATATAATGATGAAATTGGCATCATTTACGGGATCTATGCACTTTTTCAACGATAGGCTTGGCATTCACAACCTTTCACAAGCATCCAAATGGTCGGGATAACCTTGGCAGCGCTGAAAGAAACAGGTCTCGAAATGATCCGCTGGCCCCAAAAACCTGGCAGGAATGCTGCTGAACCACCCTAAAGTGAAGTCACAAAAGGATTGGTGCCAAAACGCAAAAATGGTGCCGAAAACAGACTGTTTCGGAGACTGGTCCTTATTCAAACCTTGTTCAATTCAAACCGGTTTGGTTTGGTCTCAGTTGGGAATTCTTATTCAAACCGGGTTTGGTTTGAATAAGGATCCCGTATTCAAATCAAACCGGTTTGATTTGAATATCGGAAATCTTATTCAAACCCGGTTTGAATAAGCCGCACTCTAGCTTACACCTTCTAACTTCTTGGCCCTTTTAAACCGCAAACTTTCAACGATTCAGACCCTTGAATGGGGCGATGTGATCGGCTGGGTGTCGGAGGGTGGGTCGGCGTTGGGCACGTCTCGGCAGCTCGTCTCCGACCCGGACCGCCTCGCCGCCCACGTGCTCCTCCACAACATCCGCGGCATCGCCATCATTGGTGGATTTGAGGTGTCGTATCTTGAACGCCTTGAAGATGCCGGGCGTACTTTCAGGCCTTCCAATCGGCGCTGATGATCCGCGACTGGCGCGACGAGTACGACTCTTTCCGCATTCCGATCGTCGTCGTCCCGGCTACCATCTCGTAGGGGTTTTTGGCCATTCTGATAAGCTAATGCTATGTCGAAATTAAAGCATAAGCTTAAATCCTGCGGTTAGAGTGCAGTTCTCCCCCCCCAGCCGGCCCCAACTTTTGTATCTCGGCTCCCTGTTCATCTACAGATGTGCAAAGTATACCAAAATGTTCGTCTTCCTCTGGCGAGTATTTTGGTATACTTTATACACCTGTAGATGAACAGGGAGCCGAGCTACAAAAGTTGGCTGCTGGCTGAGGGGGGTATCGGGAGTTTAGCCGATATTTCCGCTGTTTTCGAAAATTTTAAAGTCCGCCATTTTCTTGACCTTCCAGAAACAACGTGCCGGGCGTGGTGGAAAGCCTCGGCTCGGACACGGCCCTCAACGAGATTTGCCGCAACATTGACAACATCAAGCAGAGCGCCCGCGGCACCAAGAAACGGTAGTTTCCATGGCAATCCGCTGAAAACACTTTCACGTCTAGCGCGTTCATCGTCGAGGTGCAGGGCGAGAACTCGGGCTATCTGGCCACCATCGGAGCCATCGCCACCGGGGCCGACAATGCCCACATCTACGAAGAGAAGATGCGCCAAGAAGACCTGGCGGCTGACGTTGATGTGGGATGAAATTTTTCCGGCTTTGAGCCGATTTTTCCGCTTTTAGGAGGCTCGGCGCAAGCTGGAGCGCGGCTGTACGCACTACGTATTGTTGCGCACAAATGGCGCGCGCGCCGAGTTCAGCTCCGAGCAGGTGAAGCAGGTGTTCGAGCAGGCCGGCAAGGGAAAGGTGAGGAGAGAGTGAGAGAAAGAGAGAGAGATAGAGAGGGAGAGAGACAGGGAGTCAGAAAGAGAGAGAGAGAGAGAAAGAGAGAGCGAGAGAGAGAGAGAGAGAGAGAGAGAGAGAGAGAGACAGAGACAGAAAGCCAATGCTAATGCCATCAATTCAAGTTCTCGACACGGCTGAACTACTTGGGCCACTCGGTGCAGGGCGGCAAACCGAGCGCCTTTGACCGCAACTCGGGTATGGAAACGCGCTATGTGTGTCCACTGTAGCATCCCGTCCGTTGCAGCGTCCCGCTTCGGGGCCAAGGCGTTCGAGCGGATGTTCTCCCATTCCCGCCGCAACACCGCCGACATCGAGCTGCTCGGTGGGATTTTTGTAATAAATTAGTACATATTTTTAGGCGTCCGTTTCGGCGACCAGGCGTACGCTGACGTCGGCATGCTGGAGACGTTGGCCTGCTTTGTCCACACCAACGTCCGCAACCCTTGGTAGGATCGTTAAGGGTAGTGGAACACCTCCCCTTGCTTCAGGTGGCTGACCACCCACGGCTTGATGCGCGTGCTCGCCACCCAGGAGAAGTACATGGCCGAGGCAATCCCTCCGGTAAGAATTTCTTTTTGGGGATTGAAATTTTGGGACTGGGCTTTTATCGGGGGAGGGGGGGGTAGATTTTTAGCGGAGGTTGAAAAGCCTTCTTGTCTTTAACGTCATTTCCCCAGGAGCGCAGCTGCAACGCGAAGAACTACCAGACGTCGGCCGGCCAGCAGCCCGAGTTCATCGGCCGCTGAACAACACCCGGAAGCGCCCTCCGAACATTAAGCCCCGTTCCCCCCACCGCCTACTGTATTTTGATTCCGTTTCGTATTGTTCCCCCTTCGCCTCGACTCGCCGCTTGTGTTCTTTATTCATCTCCAAATCAAAGCTTTACTACCTGACGATTATGATCTGCCGTGGAATAAATGGAATTTTGGTGTTATGGCCAAAACCACCCAGATGAAGCCTAGACTTGTGCCTAAGCCTAAGCCAAGCCTATCGAGCAACTCCGCTTTATCGACTGGCCATATCGATGTGGCTTGACCCGACCGCCTTTTCGAGCAGTTTATTTGCCAATGCTGGGCATTCAGCAGCGGCCACCGGATGGATGACTGGATAGGAAAGGGGGGAGAGGGCAAAGGCTCTTCATCGCTCTCTCTCCCTCTCTCTCTCTCTACTCTCTCTCTATCTCTCTCTTTCTCCCGCTCTCTCTCCTTTTTTATCCTTTCTCATTAGGCCTCCAGAAAGCCAGGCTTCACATCATCCTCATCCCCACGGGCCCGGGGTCCAGGCCCCCGCCCCAGCTGCGGCTCCGTTGATGATTATTGCATTCCCCTTTTGTTTCTGACTTTTTTCAGGAAAAATTGACTTTAGGGCGTTTTAAAGGGACTGTGACAGCGAGTTTAGCCTCAAAATTGATTGTTTCTGCCGTAAATTCATGGAAAATCCATAAAAATCCAACCCTTCGATGCCTTGCCCGTCCCTTTAAAAGCCTCCCAAATGGTCTATGCCAGCTGTATGCCCCTAGCGAGAATGTGGGCGTATATTTTGTCTTGTATCCATTGGGGGAATATCTGGCTGCCATCCCATTCCATCCATATCCCCAGCCACAACACCATCCACGAGCCGTTTGACGGATTGGTCCCCTTCCCCAGCCTTTCGCCCTTTGCATTCTATTTGGTGACCATATTCGACCGAGATCTACGTATATTCCCTTCTATTCGGTCGCTTCTTCTCCAAAATGCACCCCCGTAGTCCGACCCCGGTCCGCTATCGGAGACTAGCGCGGCGCAGTTCGTCGACGTTAGCCATTTGTGGTGAGTATTGGGGTGGAATTAGAGTTTTGGCGTTTTTCCAAAAATCCGAACAGTCAAAATCCCGACATCCATAATACCGACAGCTATAAACCCGAAAACCATAATCCCGTCAGGAAAAATCCAGTTGTCCGTAATCCCGACATATTCGTGGCCTAAATCACCCTCTCTCTCTCTCTCTCTCTCTCTCTCTCTCTCTCTCTCTCTCTCTCTCTCTCTCGTTCTCTCTCTTGCGTTGGCGTTTTTCGATTCTGATATGGTTTTTGCTAATTTTTTTTCGCAACATCCCGTGAAGCGCGGCGCGTGCGTTGCTTATCGCGCTCTCTGTAAAATTCCTTCGTAGAGAATTTCGAGTCAAAAAAATTTATGTAAGTTGTTTTACGTCTTCTTAAAGGTCCCGGCAAGGCAATCTTTTGTCCAGGAGGGTTCGTAATTCACCGCGACGCGTCCACGACACATAAGCCACGCGTCGCGTGCCCGCCTTTCCATTTTGTAATGGATTTCGTGCTTTTCTAAGAGTTAAAACATAGCGTGCGCATTGTGTACCGCGGCTCCGACAAATAAATTGTAAAATTAGGGGCAGAAATTTACAATTCTGCTTTGCTTTTCTTTTTAAAGGAGTGTTGAAGGGTAGCTTATGGACCACTAAAAGATCTCTTTAATATGCATACGGACGAGGTGATTAGATGAATTCGATTACGAGCGAGCCAGAGTCGATTCTAGCCTCCCGTCCCTCTCCCTCTGCCCCTCCGGCTTCATCAATTATTTGCAGAGGTCGTCGAAGCCGTGGAAAGGCAGCTCAATGCCCCAAACGCGAGAAGGCACACCACCATTGTTAGTTCAACCCTTTTTTGGGCTTGTTTTTGGGGTATACCGGGTTTTTTTTTAGGGCTTTTCGGCTTCCAGAAATTTTTGTTGTTATTTAGCTCGTCAATTAGCGAATTAGGGTGTGCTAAATTGCGTCCTTTTTGCCCGTTTTTCAAGTTGTTTTTTGCGGTTTTTCTAGGCAGTTTTCCAACCTTCAAGGAATTCCCCAGGGGGAAAAGCCCGCCAAAAAGTGAACGCGTTATCGGTTGACCGCCTAATGCGAGCTTTTGCCCGGGCGGGCCACTGGCTGGGCAAAGTTCTCTTCGAGGGTTTCGGGCTTTTTTAGCGTCTTTTCGAGGTGGGCCCTTATCTACACAGTGCACAAATAAGGGCAGCTTTCAAATCGCAGCGGGAAACCCTCGAAAAATTTGGCCATTTGACTTTTGGAGTTGAATTGATTTTATGATTTTAGGAAGCCTAGGCTTAAGCCGAAGTCAAGCCGAAGCCAAGCCGAAGCTGAAGCAAAGCCGAAGCTGAAGCCTAAGCCTAAGAGCGCCTTTAAATCAGTCTAATGTTTTTTTGCTTACTCATACGGCACTGTAAACTTAAAAATTGACACGTTGATGTCTTAAAAGCTTCAAACAATTTCAATACTCAAAAATTGACATAATTCCGTTCTAAATTCCGCTCATGAGCTTTGGGCCGCTTGGCCCCTCCGGTGGGCCCTAAAAAAATGCCCGAGGGACACGAGACAGCAGCATAATGTGCTCTTGCTCCCTCTCTCTCTCTCTCTCTCTCTCTCTCGCCGTTCCAATGTCCCCCCGTCACTCTCACTGGGCCATCCATTCCCCCTCTAACAAATCGAGACCCACAAAAAGCAAGCTGTCCGCCACACAAGATATTTGTTCTCTGTTTTTCGGGGTTTTGCCATCCGGATCGGATATTCCGGTTTCGGGTAATGTGATAGCCCACATCAAGGTATGGGTGTTTTTATGGGCATAATTTTTCGTTGCAACGAATTTTTATTCCGAAATTTTTAGGATTTGACCGAGTTGACTAGTTGAGGCGATCGTGTTTTATCGTATATTTTATCTAAACAATAAGAAGACTGATAATAATACTACGATAATGCAATAAAACGAACCTTATTTATTTGCTTTGTTAGTTTACCACCCTAGCTACCTAACTGTACTGGATCAAAAAAAATACAAAAAATAATTTTTTTTTGATCCATTTATCCGATTTTTTGACGTTTTTAAGCGTTTTAGATGGTTTCGCGCTTCAAATATAGTTAAATTTACTAAAGACGTCACTGCACTTCTCGACATTTCCAAAAAAATTCAGTTTGCACCCTCTCCCTGATAATGGAACAGATCCGGCTCGCCGACGTCGTCGTCGCGTAGTGTGTCGCGGTCGCGGCCAAATCCGTAGCAAAAATTTAGGAAAATCTGTAGCCAATTCACCTACCCCATTCCGGGCTATCATTCCAAAAGACCATAAAGGCTATCAGATGGTGTCGCCCATCGAGGAAACGGCTACAAAAAATGCCCACCCCCTCCCCTCCGAAATCGGCGCCCCGGTAACCAGATAATTATGGAGGCCACCGACCAGCAGACAGCGCCCTTTCTCAGGCCATTCCGATTTTTGGATAATTTATGGCCTTCCAGAGTTCCGCAATGATCTCTGCTAACCTGCCCAATGTTGGTTTCGGTGCAAATTAACATTTGCAAAAAAACCTTTAGAATTGAAGCTTTATGGGCCAGCAATTTTGACGTTATTTCTGACCTTAGGCCTTGAAATCTAAAGAGAATATAGTGAGAGAGAGAGCGAGAGAGAGAGAGAGAGAGAGAGAGAGAGAGAAAAAAAAGGGGAGAAAGTGAGAGAGCGAGGTGGTAGATAACAAAAAACATAACAATCTGAACTCTATTGCTCCCACAATATTTTGAAACAAGCTGTTTTTAGCGGTATTTTTCTCAGTTTCGGCTTTGTTTTCAAGGTTTTTATACATAGTCTATTTCTCGCCATCGGTCTCGTTCCACCTTTTCAGTCCGGGAATACGCATGTGAAAATAGCTTCCTTAACCAATTTTTAAGATTATTTTTGCCGCTTGACCGAGAAAACTGATCGGAATGCTCCCAAAAACTCCCATTTTTTTAAAGATTAAAATCCTTTTTAAACCAATTTTTGCAAAATTCAAGACAAAAATCTATTTTTCTGCATTCGTCGTGCTCCACCTTATCAACTCGCAAAAAGCGCAACGTGCAAACGTTGCGTGATGTGTCACCGTCCATTTCATGTGCTATTCATACCGTAGTATCCCGGATGGATGACTCGGCTTCTTAAGGCTCGGTTGATACCGAGGTGTTTGTGAGGCGGCAGTCATTTTTGCTTTCTGCGCCGTCCATGCCTTGGTTTTAAAGGGATGGGGAAGGCAGAAATTTTTTTTTTGGGTTGCGCTTATTTTTTATTCTTCTTAAACATCAACTCTTGTAAGAAATATACAAATTAGTACTGATTTTTTAGCAAAATTTTCGGTGGATTTGCCGCCTGCGACACGCAACGCTACGTCCGCCTTTCCTTGCGTAATAGACTGCCCCTCTACGCTTTTTCCGTAATCGCTCTACGCCTTGCGTAATGAACCTGCTCGCGTTGCGTGTCGCGGTAGCAAATCTCTAGCTATTTTTTTGCTTGCCACACCTTCAAGGCTTCCTACTAATTCGTGATATCGCTATCGCGAGATCGCGCTCTCAAAATCCAATTTTTGTAGATGTCCTTGCCGCCGACGCCCGGCACCCGGCGAACTCCGAGGGGCAGAAGAAGCTCATCGCTCGTCGATTTGTCTGGTGTGGCTTGGTGGCCTTTCATTAATGCTTGATCCCTATCCGAAAATATTTGAACTCACCTTTCAGAAGTGACCGGTCCGTCTTCAGAGGCATCCTGGCCGTCAAGTGATGAGAAGGGCGGTGGGTCGGGCGGATCGGAAGCCGTATCACCCACCACTGGACGACCGACTTCTTGTCTGCCATGGTAGGGTGTTTGTTACGAATTGATTTATTTTCTGACATAATTATTACTTTCCCTTTCACCTGTAAGCCTAGGAAAAGCTCTGAAAACTTCATTTTAGTCCGTATCTCTAGGCCCTCGACTGCTTTTTTCTACTGTCTAGCGTGACAGTGACGATTTTTGACCTTCCTATTTTTTGGAAATGATTTTAAAGCTGGGGCCTACAGCTAAGTAAGCTGAACCTGCTAAGCCGAAGCCAAGCACGAGCTTAAGCCTAATTCTAAGCATATGCCTAAGCCCCCCCTTAAGCCTAAGCCCAACCGAAGCCTAACATGTAGAGGTTGTCAGGTCACAAGCTCCAAACCGGCTGAAAATTGGTGGAAAAATCGAATAAAATACGGGGAACACGATTCGATAAAAATTATCTGCTAATGGGCACTTTTGTTTAATAAACTTTTAATTTTAAGTAAGAAAAATGAAGGTAAAATGGACTTTCAGCGGATTAACCGAGCTTTCCGTTAATTAATTAGTTAATCGAATTGTCGCGGAAAGTACGACACTAGGTACCTTCCCCACCCAGAAAAAAATTTTATTTAAAAAAAATTTTTCCACGAAAATTTTGACGACCTATGGCATAGCTTTGGCCGCTAGGTGGGTTAGCAGCTGCTTAAAATAGTTAGTTCTGAACCCAGGTGTTTAAAATCAGAGCCCATAGATTCCAGATTCCGATAATGACTGCCTCTTTACAATACCTGTACCAAAAGTAATTGTATTAACTATCCTGTCGATTTTTATGGAGTCGGAATAGGTAGGTAGGCCCTTTTTTGCAATAACTTCCAAAATTTTGTAATTTTTTTTCGAGGCGGCCGCTACTGATTAATAGGACCGAAAAACATTATAAAATCTATTCTAGACACGCTCCTACAAAATAAAAGCAAAAACGGCAAAAAGCAAAAAAATAAAAAATGCCGAAGCCGAACCCATGACCTTTGGCCTAAATTTTCGTGGAAAAATTTTTTTAAAATAAAATTTTTTTCTGGGTGGGGAAGGTACCTAGTGTCGTACTTTCCGTGACAATTCGATTAACTAATTAATTAACGGAAAGCTCGGTTAATCCGCTGAAAGTCCATTTTACCTTCATTTTTCCTACTTAAAATTAAAAGTTTATTAAACAAAAGTGCCCATTAGCAGATAATTTTTATCGAATCGTGTTCCCCGTATTTTATTCGATTTTTCCACCAATTTTCAGCCGGTTTGGAGCTTGTGACCCGACAACCTCTACATGTAAGCCGAAGCCTAGCCTAAGCGCAAGCTAAGCCTAACTCCAAGCCTGTGCGTAAGCCAAAACCAAAGCTTTAGCCTAAGCCCAAGTCTAATGCCATCCTAATTCCATTTGTTCCCTTTCCTTTTCATTCCGTTCGTTTCCTATTTTTCCTTCCGACTTCCACGAAGTTGTCCCAGGTAACGTGGCGGACTGCGTGGGCCGCCACCACCTCACGAATTCTCACATTTTCCAACCAAAACCCTGCCCTTCACTTTTTCGCTCCTAACTATTCCGCGCCGCAACCCCACACATGAGCTGTGAGGGGAAGACGACTGCGTAAGTGGCTCTCCGCGGGAAAAGCTGCGACTCGAGTGGAGCGCCAGAAAATTGGGGCGTCGCTTTTAATTGAAGACTTTCATTAAAAAGCCTGAATTTTGTTGGGGCCCACTATATTCGAATAATTGCTATTGAGTGGCGAAAATAGCTTTGCTACGCCCGAAAACCGTATAGATATCTTGCGTGACATTTTGAAATCTATATAATTAGCATCGATTAAGCACGATTTTTTGCATCATGAAAATTCGCGATAATTTGGTTGTGAACGCAGAATCCAGATAACAAAAAATCCCGACAGCGAAAATGCCGACAGCCATAATCCAGCGAGCAAAAAATAAAAAAAAAATTATATTTGTCGGTATTTTGACTGTCGGGATTATAGCTGAAATCCTGACGTTTTCTACGCATCCAGATGACATTTTTGCGCGATTAAACGCTAATTTTTGTACGCTTTTAGAGGTGATTTTCTGGGTTACTGAATTAGATTGATTTTATGTCCTATATTGAGTTTTCGCTTTTTTTATACATTAAATTTTGATCTGAATCAGACCAATTTCACTTTTGATCGTCTGTCGAGCCGTTGGCACCCTTTGGCGGTCCATGGGGGGGCGAGGGGATCGATGTGTGGCCACAAGAAGCGTCAGAGGGCCCCCGTCCACCGGGTCTGGGCCCCAGTCTGGGCCCCTTCCCTGTCTCTCTCTCTTCCTCTCTCTCTCTCTCTCTCTCTCTCTCTCTCTCTCTCGGCCACAACCTTCTCCAGTTTTGCCCAACTTTGCCCTCCAACCTAAGATTGTACTTTTTTGATTTTAGGGGATTTTCATAGTTTTTCGAATTCAATCCACCTCGACGAAAGATAAATCGGGAGCGGCTGATGTTGCTTTATCAAAAAAATCCGTGAAAATTCAGCCGGAAGCCCCCAAAATACTTTATACTATTAATGACTAAAAATGCTGACATTTTTTTAGAGTAGCTGAAACATTTATTTATTGACCCTTTCCCAGGTTTGCATTTTTTTCTAGCTCGGCTTTGTTTTGTCTTATTGGAGTTTTAAAGTATCACCAAATGCGCGTATCCGTCGTAAAAATAATAAAACGCTACCTTTAAGGCCAAAAGCAGCGCAGTCAGGCTTAAATTCAAGCTCTTCCGCTTTAGCTTGTATAATCCAGGCTTCATTATACCTCTAAATGTTCTAACACGCCCATTAAAGCGACCAAAAGCCGTTGTGCGGCCTTTCAGAGGTCTTTTTTGGCGGGCTGGCCATTCGGCTCTCATCCGCTACCCCATCAACGGCAATGGGGGGTCCATTCTTGTGTGTCTGCAAATGGGCACCCCCACAAGCCACACGTCCTTAGGGCCCAGATTAATTCCTCCCCTTCTGGGCCCCAACAACCCAAAGCAGAGATTCTCGGATTTTGAGGTGTTGAAAATTTTTTTTGAAAATCTTGTCGAAATTCATTTCGTCGAAAATCTTTTGTCCTGATTCATTTTGTTGAAAATCTTTTGTCGAATTTCATTTTTTCGAAATTTCAGTTTGTCGAAACCTCTTTTGTCGAGATTTCGTTTATTTTATTTGATTTTCTCTTTCAATATAGATTTCTCTCAAGCCTGTACAAATTGAAATTTTAGCGTGTTGAAATTTCGACAAAATGGCATTTCCTCCAGAAGAAATTACGGCAAAATAAAATTTCGATAACTGATTTTCGACAAAATGAACTTTCGCGATTCTAATTTTCGACAAAATCAGAAGAAGCACAGCAAATGAGGTCAAGGCACAATTTTTTTCTTTTAGACAATTTCATGCCGTAATCGATCGTTGCCTCAATTCCCCCTCGATTCAGCATTGCCCTTTTCAAGACCGGCATTTTTCCACCCATTTTATTTTGTTTCACTCCCAGGGGCAGACATCAATATTGGCATTTTTCCGCTTTCACTCCCAATTTTTAATTTTCTTTTGATTAATTTTATGCTTTTTAGCTTTTTTGACGCTTAAAACGCATTCTTAAAAATTTTGGTTTCACGTGAAACCCCGCCATTTTTTCGGCTCTATTTAATCAGTGGGGGGTTCGGTTTCAAGGAGGGCTGAGTTGCCGGGGTTTTTTCGAGGGATTTGTGGGGGTAGATAAGAACCACGCTGAAGAGGGGGAACTGACCCGGTTGAGTACGGCCTAGTGCTATTTACAGGAACCCGCGAGTCGGGCAAAAAGCCCGGTGTGTAAATATGATCAAAATGGGCAGCGGTCGAATTTTGAGCTTACGCTTAGGCTTAGGCTTAGGCTTAGCCTTGGCTTAAAATTAATGGGTCAAAATTTAACCTAAAAACTCGATCCTCCCTCCGTTCCGGGACCCTGCGTGGTTTTCGCCGGGTACAAATTGCAAATCTGAACACAAAACGAGAGAGAGAGAGAGAGAGAGAGTGAGAGAGTGAGAGGGAGAGGGAGGGAGGGAGCGAGATGGAGAGAGAGAGGGAGAGAAAGAGCGAGAGTGATAGAGACAGAGAGAGAGGGAGAGGGAGAGGGAGAGAGAGACGCAGCATGCAGCTTATGATGACCAGCGCAGGCCCTTTTTTGGCCGTTGCTGCTCCGAGAGTTCACACTTCCCCCACCCCCACCCCTGACTCATTCGAATCGCTATTTTTTAGGTTGTTGGGCTTCCTTTCAAGCTGTATGCTTTACAAGGCAGGAGCTTTCAATAATTTCTCAAACTCAGGAGTTTTCAAAACTGCGCATGATTTGAATTTCCGGTTCTACCTGTTGGTTCCGGATCCACCCCCGAATCCCATTCCGTTACCTTCCAAACGACGAAAACGAGCCGGGGGTGTTGCTGGGGCGTATTTGTGTAGAATGGATGGGTCATCGGCCATTTCGGCTCTTCCGCAAATACTGATATGGCCTCGCTGACTGCGCCGCGGCAACTTTGGCATTTTTTGGCGAGGGACATTTGGTGTAGGATGGGATTCGGGATTTTTGTGAGTGTGACTTTGCGTTGAAAAACCAAGATGGACGTTTTCTTGACGCTAGTTTGAATGTCACTAATTTTTGCGTCACTATTTTACGCGTCGGGGTTTGCACGTGGGTATTATCTTGTCGGGATTTTGGCTGTCGATATTTTTGCCTTTTCCTGGGGTGCTTTTGACCTTAGAATTTTTTAGGATGATTTCCAGCAAGATTGACTCCGGAAAACAGGAATTTCCAGTCAGAACTGCGAATTTAGACCTTTGTCCAGCCAGTTGATAACACTAATCTGCTAGAAGCACCTCCAGAATCTCTCTCGCTTTCTCTCTATCCCACTCTCTCTCACTCTCTCGCTCTCTCTCTGTCTTTCTATCTCTCTATCGCTCTCTCTTCTTTCTCTCTCTCATCACTCTATTCCGTTCTACTCCTAATCACTCCTTCCATACCCCATCTGGTCAAAGTAGCTGTCCGGAATTGTGGGGTTTCACGTGAAGCTGCCGCTTGATCGCAAACACTGCGCCCCGTATCAACCCTCACGTCAACTCCTCTCTCCCTCCCTCCCTCTCTCTCTCGCTCTCTCGCTCTCTCGCCCTCTACCCGCCTCCTAAAGGAAACGGGAAGTCAACAAAATTGATTACCTGCACCGAATCCAGGCGAAAATTCAACTGAAACCTCGGAAATGATCGAGCTTCAACCAACGCTCAATCTCCCCGGTTTTTGATGGTCAACAGATGTCCCCCATCGGCTGGGGGGTTCATGCGTTTTTGTGTGTTCTCCCCCTCCATCCTCAGCCCCTCCGCATTCCACAAAAGTTTCAAATTTCCGCAAATGGCCGATGGGAGGGATCGATTTTTGCTTGCAAAATTTAGGCGTCATTGGCAGTCTAAGCCTAAGCCTAAGCCTAAAGCTAAGCCTAAGCCAAAGCCTAACATAAGCTTAAGCCTAAGCCTAAGCCTAACCTAAGCCTCAGTCTAACCTAAGCCTAAAGCTAAGCGTAAGCCTAAGACATGCCTAAGCCTAAGTCTAAGCCAAGCCTAAACCTAAGCCTAACCCTAAGTCGAAGCCTAAACCACAGCAAGCTGACGCCTAAGCTTATTGTTAGCCCTAACCGTAATCTAAGCCTTAGCGTAAGCGTAACCTAAGCCTAACCTAAGCTTAAGCCTAAGCCTAACCTAAGCCGCAGCCTTAGTATGGTTTTTCGCAACCAAATTTTTTACTCGAAATTTAGAAGTAACTGAGAAGTAAAACCCCCAACTTCCGACTCCAAGATCCCCATCCAGGATAATCCTCGGATTGTACAGGGTGGGCAGAAAAAAAAGTGCCTGGTTTGCACTGAAATATCTCGCTAGGGGAAACGAATCGGACCATCGTTACCTTGCCAGAATGCTTAAATATGCTGGGTATGAAGAATAAACACAAGTTGTTTTTTACGATTTTTGACGACTCGTTAAGAATTTTTGAACATTTTTGAAAAAATCGAAAACTTTGAAGCGATAAAGTATGCAACTTTTGAAGAGTTATAGTAAAGTGTAGGGTATCAAAATGAAGCTCTTGTAATGCGCTATCAAACGCGTGGTAAAGATTATCAATCGGTTTAACTAGCCGTCAATAGGAGCCTTCGGAAAATCGGCACTTTTCCAGAAGGGGCGATTCCCAATTGACCCCAAAAAGCCCATTGTTGCCATAACGTTTTGGACTTGTTACATGTAATCCTGGTTGCCAAAGATAACGATGTTATAATTTTAACTATAGGAGCGTATAAATTACAAATTCCGTCGACTTGGCCAATGGCCAAAAATTTTTTTGATCGGGATTTTGAAAATCTTGTTGCCAAAAGTTAGTATTTATTTATTTATTGCTAACTTCAAAATATCAGAAAGATCGGATGGTACAGAAATATTATCTGGAATTATTCCTTCAAAAAGTGCCGATTTTCCGAAGGCTCCCCACACGGCTAGTTAAACCGATTGATAATCTTTACCACGCGTTTGATAGCGCATTACAAGAGCTTCATTTTGATACCTACACTTTACTATAACTCTTCAAAAGTTGCATACTTTATCGCTTCAAAGTTTTCGATTTTTTCAAAAATGTTCAAAAATTCTTAACGAGTAGTGGGTCGTCAAAAATCATAAAAAACAACTTGTGTTTATTCTTCATACCCAGCATATTTAAGCATTCTGGCAAGGTAACCATGGTCCGATTCGTTTCCCCTAGCGAGATATTTCAGTGCAAACCAGGCACTTTTTTTTCTGCCCACCCTGTAGGGGATTCGTTGGGCCCCCCCCAGCCTGGGCCCCAAGCCCCCCCCTTGGTCCAAAATGACAAAGGACCCCCTCCTCCTCCTCCTCCCCGTTCAGCCGCGAACTCCAGTTTTCAGCGAAGAATTGAAGGGAGGGGTTTTTGAGGAGAAGCGTGTCTGGGGGCCTTTTGAGAAAGGGCTGCTCTCGGCACGGCGCCCTCTAAAAGGCACTAGCGGGACGGGGAGGAAGACGTTGATTATCGGGGGGAAGGCCGTGTCGGGGGGCCCTTTTTGGTCTTTTCCAACCCATGGTCTCTGGGTGGGCTTTGAAGCTCGCTCTCAAAAGACTCATGTCGGATCCACCGATTTTTAGGGCTTGGCGGCTTGCCAATCCATAGTCGGAATTTTTGTGTAAGGTTTGCCGAAAGTTACACGTTTATCACCAAACTTTACCTTTTTTCATGCTAACTTCATCACGTCAAACTGAAATTTTCGGACTAGAGATCATTGCAAAAACTATCAGTATTTTCTCGTCTTCTATGGGACCGGAGCCTAAGAGGTAAGAGTTTACTTTACCCCCCACAGCCGAAGGTTCTGAAAGCTTTCGGTATTTTCGCTTATTTTGTCGGGATTTTTGCACCGCCATTCGATAGAGCGTCGAAAAATATACTAAGAGTTTTAATTTGAGCCTACAATAATGTAAAATAAAAAAGTTATAGCCAAAAACTTCCGGCTGGGGGGTAAAGTAAACCGTAGCCGCCTAAGAGTCCGAGCATGAGCCTAAGCTTAAGCCTAAGCTTACAAACATCTCCGCGTCATCTTGCATTCATTTTCTGTAAATTTTGATTTCTGGTCTTAGCCAGATACTCGCCGAAACTAATGACGATCCGGGGTGGATCGGTGCTCTCAGCTGGCCCAGATCGAGTCATCGATCAGCTCCCCTGGGCCCTTGTTTTGGACCCAACCCCTCTGTTTTTTGCGGGGTTGGTCTGGCGGTGGGGATGTCCCGAGCTCACCACTCGTTCTCTGAGCTTTCTACGGTTTTTAAGAATTTCCGAAATTTGTGGCTTGCGGCTAGAGGTTTTTAATTTTGATAGAAAAGGCATTAAAGGCGCTTACAAGGCATGGAAAATCCATAAGGTCATGCGGAGCCTTGCATGCCTTGTCCGTCCCTTTAAACGCCGCTACGCAATCTAAGTTGAACGACTTTATAATGAAATAATCTATATGGAATACACACTGACTTAATTCTCATAGTTATTAGTTAATATAAAATTTAAATATGCTAAACCCTTCAAATCAATTTTTAAATTTTCTGAAAAAGTATTGTTTTAACTTAAAAGCTTAATTAAATTAACAAATAAAAACCAATAAATTAGCGCGCGGCTTTCAAACTCTGACCAAAACACAATACCCCACAAGCCTTTGCAACGTTCCGCAACGCTACCCTAGACACCCTCCCCGCAACCGCCTAAATTTGATTAATTCGGCCCTGTTCTCGAGCCTAGCCGCCTTTAAATCACGGCTGTCACTTCCACTCCAATCACCTCGGCTGCCCTTTTCCAGCGTATCCTCAAAAAAATGGAAACTTCTTGACATGACTCGCTTTTGCTATGATTTTTGGGACCAAAGTCCGGGGGCAAGGTGCAGCTGTTTTTGGATTTTTTTTTGTAAAAACTACTGTTTATATATTGACCATTTCCAGGCAGAAAATTTTATTGCATTTTATGGCGTTTTTGCTATTTTTTGGCGACCTGTGAAACAACAAAGTGACGCGATAAACGGCTGTAGGAAACTGGAAAGTTATAGCATAAAAATTCTCTTTTAAATTAATTGTTAAAAGTTTACCTTCACTAAAAAACCGCTTGTGGCCCTTTATTTCGTAAAGTAAGCGTTTACGGAAGCGATAAAAATCAACGGAGAGCCACCTGTCGCGTTCTCCCCTTTCAGCCAGTCCGACCCGATAGGATATTCGATCATGGGCCCTGCTCGGTCACTCTCTCCCTCTCTCTTTCTCTCTCTCTCACTCTCTCTCTCTCTCTTTCTCTCTCTCTCTCTGGCTCTCTCTATCTTTCTCTGTATCTCTCCCTCTCATTTTCATCTTCGAGATCTCACTTCCTTTTCACACCTTTCCGCGCCAAAATCCGTGCGGCAAAATGCGTGGGGGAGGGGGGAGTGCGAACAGTTCCATCTTCTTTGTCTTCTTCTTCCCCTCACCCTCGCAAAATTTCCCAGGATCAACCGGTTGTCTATCTGTCGGTTCAGCCCCGATTTATCGTTCCGCCCTCCTCAGCTTAAATTTTTCATATTCTTTTGCCCCATTTTTCATTGTGGACAGGGCTCTGGCATTCTGACGGCTTTTCTCTTGCTTTGTAGAGTTAATTATTCTCGAAGGTGTTAAGCCTAAGCCTAAAGCAAGCCCAGGCCTAAGCCTAAGCTAAGCCTAAACCTGAGCTTAAAGCTAAGCTAAGCTTAAGTCTAAGCCAAAGGCTCGGCCGAAAACCGAAGTCTAAGCCGAAGCTACGCCTTAGCGAAGCCGATGTCGAAGCCTAAGCCTAAGCTAAGCCTAAGCCGATACCGAAGCCTAAGCCTACGCTTAAGCCTAAGCGTGGGCGTCCTTAGTAAGCGTAAGGCTAAACCAAATAAACCGCCTAAGCTCGAACCTAAGTCCAAGCCTACGCCTAAGCACGAAGCCAAGCCTGGATCGGGCGCAGCCTAAGCCTAAGCCGAAACATAAGCCAAGGCCTAGCCTTACCAAGCCAGGCCTAACTCCGTTATTTTGCTCTTTAAGCCGCGTCACCCCTCCACTTTTGCACTTCTCTGCCCCTTTAATCACCAATCCCCCCTCCCACCCTCAACTCATTTACTTAAAAGTACAAAACACACCCCAAACACTACCCAAAACAGCCCAACCTATTTGTTTGTTTTGTCGTCAGAAGGGGACAGATAGGCAGATACGAGCACAGGCTATCACAACTGTCAATCTAAGCAGGGCTCTGCTCCTAAGATTCGGCTGCTAATTTATTCCGTCAAAATACAGGGTGCCGAGGATTATTCGCTCGAGTCCAGCCCATTTGGAGGACTTGTGAAATTCTGGGAATATTGGTATGGATTGTTGTCATTTTGCTCTGTTTGAGGCCTAGCCAAAGTTGTCTAATTATTCGAGAAATAAGCCCAAGCCGAAGCCTAGAGATAAACCCCAATCTTAGCATATGTAGGTTTTTCCCTCTCTCTATCTCCTTCTCTCTCTCTCTCTCTCTCTCTCTCTCTCTCTCTTTTCTTTTAATATCTAACACTTTCTCGTTATATCGTTTTCTCTCTCTTTCTCTACATCCTTTTCTCTCTCCCTCCCTCTCACTCTATCTCTATAACGTTTTCTCACAATAGCTCTCTCTCTCTCTCTCTCTCTCTCTCTTTCTCTCTCTCTCTCTCGCTATATCTTTCCGAACCTCCTTTTTTTGTCTTTTAACCATTTAACGCCACAAGCTCGAGAACGGGTAATTATTTCTTTGCCTAGCTATTTTTTCTTAAAGAAAATGAGATATCCTGAGCGTCATTTCATGCTTTGAAGCCGGTCACAAAATAAACAAGCTCCCTTTTTCTGACGGGTCCCGTCTGCCTCTCTATCTACTTCCCTGCCATCCGAGGCGTAATTTGCCCTCCTCCGGGTCCAGCTTCTCCGCCCTGTTGAGCCTTTTTTGAGCTCGGCCAGCCGGGCCGGCGGTCTGATAGTGGCTATCAGAAGGGGGGAATTCCCGATTTCAGATTACAGGAACACCCCAATTTTCATCTAGCTGCCCACACAGTTCCAATTTCACTTAATACCAGACCTTTGGTCTGGCAGGGAACCTTATGGGAAATATTTGGGTTCTGCGGCCCCTTTCTGAAGCTTTTTGCATCCTCAAAGTCTTTTAACACGGGTTATTATATTCGCTTCTTTCTGACTACGTTTGACATCGTAGAATTGAGTTTTAAAGGGTCTGGAAAACGCAAGAATCCACTCCACAGGCTTCTAGATATTGCCATAGACTTTCCAGCTAGACTCACTTTCCAACTTTCCAGCTTTTGCGCGCTCTCTCTCTGTCTGTCTCTCTCTCTCTCTCTCTCTCTCTCTCTCGTTCTCTTCATCTCTCGTTTAATGTCTCTCCCTCTATCGCTCTTACTGTCTCTCGCGGTCGCTCTCTCGCTCTGTCCCTCGCTCTCATCTCGGGTCGATTCTCACTCTTTCCAATCCCTTAATTGTCGTCATCACTTACTAGGAAATTACTGAAATTAGCATTCTCTATGTCTCATATGCTCGCCCCTCGCCAATACGCCAGCGACGTTTCGATTTAATTAAGCTCGCGAATCTGTAGGCAGTTGTCATTACCTAGCCGTCACAGGGGGTCAATTCTCATCCTTTCCAAGCCCTTTAAAAATTGTCGTCATCACTTATTAGGAAAACTTTCAAATGAACACCCTTCACTTTCAGGGGCGGGATGCCCGTGCAACGATGCGGCCATCAGCTGTCGCCGAAGAAACGGCAGGAACGCATCGACACCCTATGTACATTCGCAAAAACGGCAAACAGAGGGCAGGTTAGTGATACGGTAGCTGCAAAAAAATGCAGAAAAATGGCACTGGACTGTTAGCGGGGGGGGGACTCACTTCCCCATTTTCCCCAGTGATCCCGTAAGGCCCTATAGCAAACTATAAGTGTTTTTATAGCATTTCTACAGTGTTAATCCAAAGAAAGCACGTAAAATGACAAAATTCTTGTTTATTTTTGATTCTCAGTTCAAAAATGTATGAAAAATGACAAAAAACGTGATATTTTCACATTTAAAAAATTTAAAAATAGTTTTCGAATTTTTTAACAATAAAAACTACTATTAAAACACTATAATAATACACTATATATTATCAACAGGTATGTCTAAACCGCTAAAAACTAGTTTCCCCTGCTAACCCCCCCTGCTACTCGCCCAGTACCAAAAAAGCGTCGTTTCCACCCGTCCCCCCCGTCACTATATCATTTTTCGAATTGAACAGCCCTAAAAATAGCGAAAAGACCACTGGCGAACAGCTCTGTTCAGCACGCAGCTTCCGAAAAAAATAGGATTAATGACCGGCCAGGGCACCCGGGGCACGGGAACCCGGCCATTTTCGTGGAAACGCCGCGGTTTTTTGGCGGCCAACCGGGTGGAGGGGACACACCAAAGATAAGGCCCTAACTATACGGGGGGTTTTCCCCCCTAACACCTTTTTTGAGGGCCTCTTCGTTTCGCGATAAGCCCCCTAACGTGGTGGATAGGTACTGAACGTAGCGCTGGAAAAGGAAGTGGGATTGATCGGACAAGAGAGACCAGGGTTACATATTGATCAAATAAATATACTAACATTCATTAAACTTTATATAAACATAAATTAAACGCTTAAGATGTCCCAAAAAATGTACGACGTCATCTCGATCCCCCAGTCCACCGTCCACGAGCTGATCTTGTTGCTGACGCTGGGGGGAGATCCGGCGCAGATCCTTGAAAGTTGGTTGATTTTTGGAGAGGGAGAGAGAGAGAGAGAGAGAGAGAGAGAGAGAGAGAGAGAAGAGAGAGAGAGAGAGAGAAAGAGAGGGAGCGAGATAGAGAGCAAGAGTGAGAGAACGTGAGTAAGAGCTAGAAAGATCAAGAGAAAGCTAGAGATAAATGGAAGTGAGAGAGAGTCAGAGAGAGAGCGAGAGCGAGAGAGAGGGAGAGAGAGAGAGCGAGAGAGAGAGAGAAATCGAGGGAATGAGCAAGAGTGAGAGCGACATTTCCCGCAACTCTCCTAACTACAAAAACTCCTTGCAGACGGGTACGGCGACAAGGTGCTCGCCGAACGGGTCGACTCGGGCTCGGTTTGCCCGGAGTGTGAGAAGAAGTACGAGTCATTTCTCGAATTCGCGGGTCCGATCTATGAAGAAATGTGGGAGCAGGTGAGCTCCATTCTGCCCTTAAATGTGTATTTAAAAATTTTGACGATCTCGAAGAAATACAAATTGGACATAGGCTTCTACGGTTTTGGCATTCAACCGTTTTAAGTATATTTTTAAGGCCTTTGGTGAATTACTCAACTGTACCACACTAAAAAGTGACCCATAGGCCATTGGTCGCATTCCGGAAGGCTACAACCCTCGGGATGCAGCTCTTATTACCCTTTGCCCCCACTAAAAAGTCGAGCTGGATAATAATCCTTGGGGCGTTCGGCGAGACATCCGAGCAACGGGTCAGCTGTTTTCTAAAGTGTTCCTTAGGGGGGACGCCTAGTAAATGTCGTCGGCAGGGGAAATCTGGCAAAATTGACAAGCACGTCCGAAAATCCCTCAAAAAAATACTGCCTGATGGGATAAAGGGATTTGCTATCAGCATTTCGGAATTCGTGTTGTCGAAATTTGATTTTGCGAAATTGATTAGTCCCAAAAATGCATATTTCCGCGTACCAAAATTTGGCTTAAGCGCAGTTCCCCCTCCAAGCCGACCCCCCCCACCTAGCGTATCTCGGCTCCCTGTTCATCTACCGGTGTGTGTAAAGTATACCAAAATACTCGCGACCTCAAGACGAACATTTTGGTATAATTCACACGCCTGTAGATAAACAGGGAGCCGAAATACAAACTTTGGGTACCGGCTGGGGGGCGGGTAAACTGCACTCTAACCGATTAGAATAACCTAAATGCCACGATTGAAAAATCAATACGTAAAAGCCAAAAAAAACCCTGCCAGAAAATACGGTAATTTACCCACTTTTCCAGACACCCCTGAAGATCTCATGCTCTACGCCGGGTAAAGGAGTACCAGGTGGAAGTCTGCCACTTTGTATGGATGGTGGAGGCATGAGGTTAGATATCCCTATCCGATTACGCGATGAAAATTCTTGCAGAGGTCTCGTCTCGGTGGTGTGTCTAATGTTCTCCTCACGACGTCTCCTCGGCAATGACAAGCTGCCCGACTATTTTGATTGGCTCATCGGTACCAGGTATCCATAGTTAGCGGAAGTAGCAGATTAACGTAACCTATACTTTTTCCTTCCCTGTATAACCCATAAAATCTACCATCAACAACTTTCTTGCAGCACTGGCTCGATGCTGGCCCTCTCGATGGCGCAGGGAAAGAACCTGCAGGAATGTTTCTTCCAATATTGGGATATGAAGCGGAAGATCTTCTTGGATGGATCGACGATGGCCCGATTATTCGGGAATCAAGTCCCGGAGCAGACGAGGAATATTGAGAAGATTCTGAAGGATTGCTTCCCAAATGAGACGTTTCATCAGTCGATCAGGTGGGTGTTAAAGGGATTGCGACAGGTGGTTAACGCCATAATATTTGTCTTATTAGCGCTCATGAAAAAAATAATATATTGAGAAATAGATAAGCCCTCTAAAAGGTTACAAAGGACTGAAAATTTTGGTCTAGCGATATTTTTGTATTTTTTTACAAGAAATTCGAAGTTGTACAAGATAGCAAAAGCTTCTTAGAAACACTGTTGCATTTAAAAAATTGGATCTTAACTGGTAAGGAAACAATGCCCCCCACCCCGATAATACCAAAGCTCCAAGAATATCGTGCTTGAATTTCTCGTCTTCTGGCTAATGTCATTTTCCACAAAGTTTCCCTGCTAGCATGCCCTAGGAAAGGAGAAGAATTACACAAATTCCCGTTTCCAGACGCCTTACCGTACCCGCCTTCGACATCACCACATCCCCAGGCCGTCTCTACACATTCCGAAATTACGCCTTCGACAAACCGTTCGGCAGCGCGTTGCCCGAAGAGCAGGATGTCCTCTTTAGAGATGCGGCGAGGGCTAGCAGGTAATTACAGACAGTTCTACCGTAACCACCACCTTTTCAGCGCGGCACCCACCTACTTCGAGCCGTTCCACTACAACAACCGGAAGCTGGTCGACGGCTCTTTTGTCGCCAACTCTCCCCTAAACATCTTGTGGAAGGTCGGTTTCCCGCTGCTTCCATCGACTTTCCAATCGCTTATTCGATTACGCCATTGAATTGCAGGAATACGACAACTTCTTCAAGTACGACAACAAAATCCGGCTGCACGGCCTCGTGTCGATTGGGACTGGAGAGCCGGCGTTGATGGAGAGGAAGATCAAGGAGTTGACCACGCTGAAGAGGAGGGCTGTACATATTGCCACTGTTGGCACGCTGATACTTGAGCAGGTGAGATAAAGCAGAGGCAGGGGCTTTGCGCAAGCCAGGCATAGGCTTGAGCTTAGGCTTAGGTCTGGGCTAGGCTTAAGATCGGATTAGGTTTAGGCTGTGGCTTAGGCTTGGGCTTCGCCTTGGGCTACGGCTTGAGCTTAGGATTGGGCTTGTCCAGAGGCGTGAGCTTAGGATTAGGCTTAGGCTTAGGCTGAGGACGAGGCTCAGGCTTGGGCTTGGGCTTCGTTCGCCTCGGGCTACGGTTAGGAGTGGTCCCCGATTAAACTTAGGCTTAGGCTTAGGCTTAAGCTTAAGCTTGGGCAGAGGCATGGGCTTAAGCGTACATTTAGGCCAGATTTGGGCTTCAGTTTAAGCTTGGGTTCCGCTTATGTTTACACCAAATTCCGGGAAACCGAATTTTTTTCAGTGCGTCGGCCAGGACCAATGCTCGGTGGAGGCAGCTTCGGACCGTTGCGCGGCACAGGGTGTCCCCTTCGTGCGCCTCTCGCCGGTGGGCGTCAACGTGCGCATCGATCAGATCGACGACGGCAAGCTGTGCGACATGATCTGGACGACGTTGCGGTGGCTGGTGAGTTTTATTGGGGCGAGCTAGCCGAGATTTCCGTCAAAAATCTTTCTAAATAACTCCCTTACAGTACGACAACGTGCAAGAGGTGGACAAACTAGGCGACATTCTCTTCAAACTCCACTCGGACCCTTCGCAGCGTGGCCGTCAGCGGCGTAGCAACACGATTCTGTAGCCTTCACGGTCCCTTTAAAACTGAGAAAAATGATTTGTGATATGCAGAAGCCATTTCCTAGAGAAACGAGTCCTTTTTCCCCGGATTGCCGGTATCTATGTGTGCAGTCATGTATTTATTAACTGGTTTTTATTCGCTTTATTTCTCGTTATCTCTAGCCCCTCTCTCACTCTCGCTCTATTTCCCTGTTTCTCTTTCTATCGCTTGCTGAAAATCTAGAGAAATAACGAATAGCGGCTAGAAAGAAACACAAGAGCACGAGTGTGGCGATAGCGAGGGAGAGAGAGACAGATAGCGTGAAAGGGAGAGAGAGAGAGAGAGAGAGAGAGAGAGCAAGATAGATAAGGTGAGAGTGAGAGAGAGACGAAGAATCCCCAGAAGTGAGAGTCAGACAGAGATTGCAAACGAATCCTATCTCTCTCTCTCTCTCTCTCTCTCTCTCTCTCTCTCTCTCTCTCGCTATCCTATCGTCCCCCCCGCCAATTCCCCCCATACCCATACCGGTCGCACAAATTTAGGAATTTTTCTAATTTTGTTAGGGTACGGTAGGTGGAGATGAAGTTACACTGTAGCTGGAAATTCCCTTCGTCTCTACCCCCAAATCCCCAAATCCCGGGTTCCCTAGGCGTCCCAATTGTTCCGCTCCATTCCTATCTCCACCCCCGGTCCGTGTACTACTGTATTTCTCTGTACTCAGCTGTGTGTTGTTGTCATTTTTGCGGCCGATGCGTGCATTTTGCGAGTATGTGCATCTCGTTATCTCTCTCTCTCTATCTCTCTCTCTCTATCTCTCTCTCTCTCACTCTCTATGTCTATTTGCTCTCCTAGCATTTCTACTTTTTATAGCCATTTTATTATTTTTAGTCATTTTTATCTATTTTTTTGTGTGCCTCGAAGAGCTTGTTTTGCCATGTGGTAGTCGCTTTTTTCACGTTTCTTCTCGGGGCTCAATTCAGCCCCAATTCAGGGTTACGGTAGCTGGGTTACGGTAGACGCAGATACCGTACACCTCGTTTTTCGTCCAGTCTCTATCTATTCGGAAGCAGCTTGTGATCCATAGAAACCCTTTTAAGGACTTTAACACGTCTTTGGATTAAATTGCCGCACTGTTTTTGTCTATACTGTGTTAACGCACCCCCGGTGACGAATCAGTTATAAAAATATACCGTAATGCATTTATTTCTAGACAACAAAAATCATTTACTACCGAAGTGACATCAAGAATATTTGATCTTGAAAAGTGGATGCTTGGTGGGAAAGGCACAGTACCCTGCTGTACACTGGAAGGTAACGGAATCTCAGGGAAATTTGGGGGTAGGGGGTGAGGACCCGGACAGTGTGGTTTTTGAGGGGGAAACAGGAGGCACCGGGCGTTAAAGGGGTCGGAAAAGCATGGCTGGATTCTCGAGAGATTTAGCCGCACACGCGACCGCAACGCCCGTCATAACAGCGCGTTGCGTGTCGCGACGCGCCAAGATCTCCAGTGGCTTACCTGCCTTACCAGTCCCTTTAAAGCGAGTCACCCTTTTTGGAGGAGAATCGGGGCAGCGGTGCTTTTCCATTATCGGGGGGGCTGTAATTTTATCATATTAAAAGAGGCATTTTTTCCAAACGGTTTTTTATTATCACGAAACTCAAAAACTTTGGAATTGTTCGCTACAAACTACAAAAAAAATCCGATTCTTCTTCGAAAAATGGGGAATTTTGACGAGAATTTCGATTTTCAAAGTTATTATGCATTTATGGGATTCTAGGAAAAACTGAGCCCCGCCCCCGATAACGCAAAAGCACCGGTGGAGCCGGTAGCTGGAGCAATATTTTTGATTATATTTTAAGGGGCCGGCAAGGCAAAAATCACATCGACCAGGCTTTCAATTGCCAGTCCCTTTAAAACACCCTACAAACCACATTTCATCAGACAATTTGAGAGCAGAGGGGAAGGGCGCAAAACTCGGAACGACCCGCAAAATATAGCTATTAATGGGGAAACTGAAGACGAGCAAAAACGAATTCGTGCCTAGAACGTCTCCAACTCGGTAAGATCCTGCGTTTCCGGCGGACGCGTCGAGGTAGAATGCCTGAAACGGCACGGTTCTAGCAAAATACCGGAAAACTCGGATTTTTGCTTGCATATTCGGATTAAATTAATTAAATTAAAGATTAATTAAATTAAATTAAGATTAAAAATTAAACTCCATTAATTATTTTTCTTTTTTAATTTTAATTATTAATTATTAAATCAAGGTTAAAAAAAGATTAGAGCCTTCAAACTAAAAAAACCTACTTTGCCTTGAAAAAGGCGTAGCACTTGTACATGACGTAGGTGAAGAAGACGCAGAACGCTGCGTAGATCAGGATCGGCAGCACCAGATAGATGAGGGGAGTGCTGGAAAAATTGAAACTTAAATTTTGATGAAAAAATAAACGATTATTCGATCAATTTTCTACCAAAATTTCGAATTCTTATGACTTTAAAAGTTTTTAGCTAGTTTTTCCACCTGAAATTTAGTTAAATTTTACTAAAAATGTGCTTAAAATGTGATTAAAATGAGAGGAGCGCTGAAAAAAATTAAAACTTAAATTTTGATTAAAAAACAACTATTTTTCGATCGAAATGGCCATGATTGACCAAAATCTCGGCTTTTTTATCGGTTTTAAAAGTTTTTAGCGAGTCTTTCCACCTGAAATAGAGTTAAATTTTACTAAAAACATTCTTAAAATGAATATTATTACGTTACTAGACTTTTACAGAACAATCCATACCTAAAATACACGGGAGGAACCGTATCCTTTTGACTGTGCGCCTTGACCAGCAGCATCCACGTGGTCAGATCCGCGTACGAGCCGAGCGTCAACTGGAATCACGCGTTCTTAGTGTATTTAATGGATTTTCGATATTCTTCGTACGCTACCCACCTGAAAGACAATAAACGGCACCAGATAATAGCATTTATGCCGCCAGAGGCCGATGTAGCAGATGGCCACCGTTAGCAATTGGAATAGGCTAAAAAGCGTTGATAAAATTGGTTTCAATGTCTATTTAATGTGCTTATAAAACTAAATATAACGGTAAGAATTATTTATTAAAATTTTAAAACCCCCGAACTCACCGGATCGGCGTCAACGGCAAATTGCTGGGCGACTGCCAGTCATGGTTGTGAAACGTGTAAATCATCGCTAAAAAAGGAGAAAATGTCTAGTAACGTATATTCGTGTTTTAACAAGGTTTTTGATCAAACTGAGTTATCTAAAAGCCAAAAAAATTGGAAACCTGGTAATCATTGGAAATTTGACATTTTTTTTTGCGCAAAAACGATTATTTTGGGTGAAAAAAATCGCTGTTTTTGTGCACTTTTTAATCGCGATTTGTAAAGTTTTAGCGTTTGGGAGTAGGAAAAAAAGTACTTCTCTTTGTATTATTTTTACGACATTATTTTCGGCATACTGAAATTTCGCGTATGAAAATCGGCGTGGAATGTATTTTGTCGTACTGTTTTTGCGCAATTGAATTTAGTTTGTGGTACAAATAACGTTAGTAAATCAGGAAATCCCTTTCACCCACCAAGAGCAATCTGATGCGCCCAGAACGACGTGAGGACGAAGGCGCCGATTTTCGAGGAAAAACGCCCAAAGCAGCATCGCGCCGCGCCGATGCGACGGTTGTCATCGCGGCGGATGGATTCCGGCTAAAACATTGTTAATTGTTTTTATAAAATCGAAATTATGCTTTTTTGGTAGTTTTCCAAGGCTTAGAAAACGTTTTTTTGGGCTCAAGGCCTTTTTATCGCCTTTCAAAAACGGGTTGACATGATACCAGACTGGCGAAAAAACCACGTGCAACCTGCCCGTGATCCAGTTGCCAAATATCATAGATTCTAGCCATCACCTCGTGACAACCCCCATTCCACCCAATGCATAATTCCGCCAATCCACCCTACCGTCTCCCCCTCAAATAAGAAATTCCCACCGGATAGGGTGCCTGATCGACATCGTCGTCAGCCATCGCCATCCCTCCACCGCTTCTTATTCTCTCTCCTGCCCCGCACTCTCTCACCGTCTCATTTCGTTTGGCTTCTCCAGCGTCACTCGCTCTCTCACCCACCGACCGTCTCTCCTATCTCTTTTTTCGGAAGCCCTGCAAAATGGCTGTGATGATGGGCACACGGCAAATCGAGGGCAAATAAAGAGCCGGCAAAGCGAAAGGAGGTCCATAGATTTTTGAAGTCATCATATTTAAAGGTGATTTTTAGACAATCGGAGAATTCAATGAAAAACTAGTGTCGCTAGACAATTAAAGTATACATTGCTTGAAATTTCGTTACAAAATTCACTCCAAAAATTCTTTTTTTTGTGAGTTCTACGTGATTCCAACCCCAACCCTCATATTGCTATTTTCGATATTAAAATTAGATTTTTGTAAAATTTTCAGCCAAGCTCTTTGTTAGGAAGCAATTAGCATACGCCGGAAGGGGAAATGGCTCATAAAAAGGAAGGGAGGGCGTGCTTTTCAGTTTTCGGTGATCAGTTTTCCGTAATTATGCAAAGTCAATACTTTCGTAGGTCCTAGACGGGGCCAGGGTTGAAAAGCCGCGAAGCGGTTTTTCAACCCTGGTAGTTCATTAAAATAAACTCCGAAAATTTCTTTCGTTGAATTTTTACGAGATCCTGCCCTTCATTAAATTTCAATAACCCCCTTTTCAAGTTCATAAAGCAGCCGGCTACATTGTTGGCTCAAGAATCGAAAAGGAATTTGACATTTCCCACACCAAAACAATTATGAATCACCAAAATACGTGTGGGAAAAGGCCTTATAACGAAAATAGCCTCTACTACTCCGACATAAAGATGCCAAAATTGACCTCTACAAAACAAACGCCCAAAATATCAACCGAATAGAACCAGCCAGCACGAAGTGGGGTTAAATTTTGAAAGGTTTGAGTTGTGGCGAGTTGCGTGATGAATGGGGATGCCGGGGTGCCGTGGGAACGGGCGAGAGAGCACGACAATACGAGAGGGGCCACAGATCAAAGGGCAACCGAATAGAGGATGGGATCGGAATCGAGGACTCGCAGGGCAAGAGGGCCCAGACATCAGGGGGAAAAGCCAACCGGAGAAAGACACACTCACAAAGCGCTTTCTAGCCGCAGAGGCTGTGCCTGCTCGCCCCGACCCGAGCCAAGTCCCTTCCTTCCCCCCATCGCCCAGCTGCCATTTTCTGGGCCTAAAATTGCGTGTCGTGTACGGTTTCTTGGGTTCAAGAATGGCTCGCGCGTCTTTTTCGGCTTATGGCTTTGAATCTTCGCTCAAATAAGCCGCTTCAAAGCGAGGGAGTTCATAAAGACGGCAGATTTTTTAGATTTCGAGGTACAAGGCAAAATTTGCATGATTTTCCGCTGAAAAACACCCTACTACCTGCCAGTAAATTCCTCCTTTAAAGGTTAACCTTACTTAGATACGTAAAAAAAACAAAAAAGCTTTGATTTGGATATTTACAAGCCTAAGCTAATAAATTGTAAGTCTAAAATTTTTCCTGAAAACACACTACAAATTTTAATACATCGTAGAAAACTCCCAATTTTGAAAGCTATCATCCCCTAAATTCCAGAATCGAAAACTTTATCTATTTTCATGCAGAATCTCTTTCAAAACACCCTATCTACCCTGCAAAAATGATTACAATGCTCTGCCCATCTAGCTCCACCGTTACAAACACCTTTTTTCGACGTTAGTCACCCTATTTACATCTTCTTTTTCCCCCTTTTTTCACCTTCTGCTTCCAGTCCCAATTTATCTTTCTTTTTGCCGAGCATCTCACGCGCCTATATTGCAACAAAAATCGGCTCATCAAACACAAAAAGCGGTGCAGCACCTTATCGCAGCGAGGAGGATCAAAAACATGTTTGTTGCAACCCCGAATTTTCTTGCACCATTTTTGGGCCTGCCGTCGAGCGGGCCAAAAGTAAGAGGGCCGATCTCTGAGTGTTTTGCAAAATCGGGTCCTATAAATAGGGCTGAATGCTGGCCCGAATCAGTTCACAAAATTTCTCGAGCTATGGCTGATATTATTGGAAAGCTATTCGGCAGCTTCACTGCAAGGGATGGTAAGCTTTAAAGTAGCTTGTAGCTTTTAAGGTAGTTCCAGAGTTCTAAAACAAACACCAGGTCCAGGGTATCCGGCCATTCTTGTAGTTTTTGACGAGATTTCGTTTTTTGCCGCTATCGAGCATAAAGTGCTTTTTCTATTTGCTTTTAGTGATTGTAGTTTGTGGCGTTTATCAGAAACAGCGGGCAAATCACCATTGGAAAGTTGCCCGGGGTTCGAGACTAGCTTTTGAGCAATAGCCCAAAAATGACGTAGTTCTATCCCCAGTAATTTTCTCGACGTTATACATACTAAAAAATGCTACATAATGACGCTATAAAATCGTAGTTTCTGCTAAAAGTAACGCGCCGCTTTGCACACCCTCGGTTTAACGCGATTTTTCACCAACTCCAAGCGCTAGACGTTTGACCTGTGCCCCCGCTCCACCCCCAAAAAGGTAGCATTATTTATGGAGTGGGGGCCCGGGTGCTTCTCGACCATTCCCACATCCAACCCCCGTCTGGCTCATCTCGCCCTTTGCTCCGTATCGTATCTACGGCCTGCCCCTCCATCGGCCCGTCGGCGGAAAATGTGGTGGCGCGCCGCAGCCCCGCCCACCGACACCACAGCGCATCTCGCCACCACCACAATTTCCGATTCGGGCTCAGATCAGGCCATTCGTGTCGGATTCGCTGTACCCCCGCACTGTTAGCCCATTTCTCCGTCCCCCCCCCCAGCCGACCCCTCCGTATCAGGGCTGCTCGCGGAATTGCAAAGGGCCGGGCAATTACCCTTTGATCGGGCGACATATTGTCTATTTTGGCCGGTCGGGTCTGAGGGCGCGGGGGCTTTGATTTTTTGATTTTGATACGCTGGTCTAAATATCTTTGGGAGTTAAGGTTAGCTTTAGCACCTTATTTCGGACCGAATTAGTCGCAAAATTAGAGTAACGAAAGTTTCTTTCCTAAATCAAAAGTCGAAATACGGAATTTAAAATGAAAAGAATCTATAAATGCTGAAATTTCCTAAAATAAAAATTCCGCCAACCGATTATGCCATGAAAACTCATGCGCTCCGTTGCATGCTATCTTGCACCTAACTGTAAGGAGGAATCGCGCGGAACTCGCTTTTTCATTTCCGCCTTTCAAACTTTTTCCTTTTTCCTGTCTCTGTTCTCCGGCAAAAATGGATTTTTTCGATCCGAGCAGCATGGCAACTTTCACGTTCACCTCCGAATCGGTCTCCGAGGGTCACCCGGACAAGATGTGCGACCAGGTTTTCTATATTCCGTGTAAAGTTACCCATTTTTTTTAGATCTCCGACGCCGTCCTCGACGCCCACCTCAAGCAGGACCCGAACGCCAAAGTGGCTTGCGGTTGGTTTTGTTGCCTTGATCGCGCGTTTAGATGGGGGATCTCCCCCGAGGTGCAACACTGAGCTGATCATAGCCCGTTCAGAATGACCCTTGCTTACAGAGACGGTCACGAAAACGGGTATGATCATGCTCTGCGGGGAGATCTCCTCCAATGCCAACGTCGATTACCAAACGCTGGTGCGAAATGTTGTAAAGAAGATTGGATACGACGATTCGTCCAAGGGTTCGTTTGTTTATCACTCCATATTCACTAAAGTTTGAATGGGGGCTTTCCGGGAGGTCGTAGTTTCCATAGTTTCTCAGTTCGCTTTTTCATGGGCACGTGCGGGGTTTTTGGAAATCGATGGGTCCGGGAATGTTTTTTCTCTCTTCCGATTTTGGAACAAGGCCGCTGTGCAAACGAAATGAGATAATGGGCCGCTCATGTCGCGCTCATTTGCGTAGGGATATCACTCTTCGGTTTTGTCTTTGTTTGGACAATTGGCATATCCAAGGCTGTTTTTATTTAATTAAGCAATTGGGTTGATTTTCAGCTAGTATTAAAAACTTCGCCTCTCTGGTGAAAAGAGATCTTTGTTATTTTATGACCTTTTTCCAGGGTTCGACTACAAGACATGCAACGTGATGGTGGCCCTCGAGCAGCAGAGCCCCGAAATTGCCGCCGGCGTGCACGAGAACAAGTCGGATGAGGATGTCGGCGCTGGTGATCAGGTAATTGTTGATTTCATTTCTATTGTTTTGCCTAGGGCTTGATGTTCGGCTACGCCAGCGACGAGACCCCGGAAGCCATGCCACTGACCCTGGTGCTAGCACACAAGCTCAACGCCCAGCTCCACAAGCTCCGTCGCAACGGCACGATTGCCTGGGCCCGACCCGACTCGAAGACTCAGGTTTTTGGAATCCCAATTTTTTAGTTTTTTTTTTGATTAGGTGACCGTTGAATACTCGCAAGATGGTGGCGCCTGCATCCCGGTCCGCGTTCACACTATCGTTATCTCCGCCCAGCACGCGCCCGAAATCACGATGGAGCAGCTCCGACACGATCTCAAGGAATTGGTCAGTTTCTACGACTTTCTGGGGGTACTCTTTAGGGATTTGGGCGCTTTTGCTTTAGCGGAGGTGCGATTTTTCTTATTAGTGGATAAGTGGCCAGTAACGCAATACCGCGTATTTAATAGTGTTGGTAGTAAAGTTAACTATTTTACAACGACATAAAATTTCCAGAAACTTCAAATTTTGTTCGTTTTCTATTTGGTTTTCCACCTATTTTTAGCTGAAAAATCTATATTTTGATGTTTCACTAACAATTTAGAAGTTTATAAAGGCTCAATAATAATATAAATAATATAATAATAATATAATATAATATAATATAATAATATAATCGCCGGAATGCGATGTATCTGGTCGTTACCTGGAAATTTTTCCAGGTTGTGAAGGCCGTGATCCCCGCCAACCTCCTCGACGACAACACCGTCTTCCACTTGAATCCGTGCGGCTCGTTCGTTATTGGAGGGCCAATGGGAGATGCCGGTCTGACTGGCCGCAAGATCATTGTCGACACCTACGGAGGATGGGGAGCCCACGGTGGCGGCGCTTTCTCCGGCAAGGACCCTACCAAGGTACCCATCTAATTTTTACTGATATACCGTTTTCAGGTCGACCGCTCGGCCGCGTATGCCGCTCGCTGGGTCGCCAAGTCGCTGGTTAAAGCCGGCCTTGCCCGCCGCTGCCTGGTCCAGGTAGAAATTTCCAGTCGTTTTTCCATCGCCCTCTTAGGTTTCCTACGCCATCGGTCTCGCCAAGCCCCTTTCCGTGTTCGTCTTCTCGTTCGGCACCTCCACCCTCACCGAGGCCGAGCTCCTCCAAGTTGTCAACGAGAACTTTGACCTGCGGCCGGGCAAGATCATCAAGGACCTCGACCTGAAGCGCGCCATCTACGAGCCCACGGCCGAAAACGGACACTTTGGACACGAGTCATTCCCCTGGGAGCAACCCAAGCAGCTCACGCTTAGGTAACGGATTTTAGATATCATGTTTCATCTTAACTAACCTCGGTTGTATTTTTTTTGAATTATCATAAAAGGTGTTCTATTAGCCGGAGGTGTTGTACTTTTGCGATCAAACAAAATACCGAAAATAGGGGTGTAAAGAATCATTTTTGACTAATTGAATCCGTCTTTAACACTTTAAGCTGCCTAAAACCGACGATAAAACCAGCAAGGCATAAAGAAAACTTTTTTAGGTTTTGTGATTGCAAAATATTTTCCCCGCATTGTTCTATTTTTTTTCGATAAGCCGCGAGGAATTGATTGTATTAGGGAAATTACGGTGCATTTTCAAAATTGTGGAAACTTTTTTAACTTTTCAATTTTCAGCGCCGCCATCGCCACCAAAGCCAAGCACCCGATCGGCGTGAACGGACAGCAGTCTTCTCAAAATGGCATCGCCCACTAAACGGCACACACCTCTTTCCCACTCTCATTTTTTCATCGTTGTTATGGTTGATTATTGCCCTGTGCACGGCGGAATATCCCGTCGAAGCATGGTCCCACTACGTGTCCCTCCCCGATCGCCTTCAGTCCCCCACCCATTCCCTGTGATTCTTTGCCAGTAGCTTGTTGCCCGTTTCTCAGCATCGACTGCTTCAGCCAAAATGCCTGGCCTTCCACAAAATTACATCGTGCCTTACCAACGTACTACATCCCTCCCTTCCTCCCAACGCAGCTCTCACTTTTTACACGTTTTATATGCTGCCCTCTGGCAAGCGCCCTTTTCACCTCGCATCGCTTGATTGTTGTTTCGGAATAAAACTAACGGATTCGTAAAAGTTGCACTTTTGATGTAGACAAGCACAATTTTTACAGCCAAGCCATAGAACGGAAGGGGTCGGATTTTTCAGGGAAATGCGAAACCGGTGACTTATATAGATGAGAAAAAGTAGTGGGCCTAATACGCTACCTTGAGGGACTCCTGAGGGTTGTGGGTGGGCGTTCGACTTTTGATCACCTATTTTCACATAGAAAGATCGATTTGTCAAATAGGCTTCAATCCAAGTAACCAATATCTGCGGAAAACCTATATGAGAAAGCTTAGTGATTAAAAGTGCGTGGGAAACTTTGTCAAAAGCTTTGGCTAGATCAAAATAAATCGTGATAGGGTCCTCGTCGGCGTCGATTTTCTCAGAGATTTTGTGAAACATTTGCAAAAGCTGCGTGGTCGTGGAATGAAACTTTCTAAAGCCGAATTGGGCTGGCGAAAAGAAATTATTTAGCTCAAGACGCGCCACGATTTTCGTTTTTAAAGCTACTTCCATTAGTTTGCAAATGGAGGAGGTCAGGGCAACGGGGCGGTAGTTTCCGGGCGAGGTTTCGTCCCCTGAGTTAAACAATGGGAAGATTTGCGATACTTTCCATTGGTCGGGTTACTTCTAACAGCTCCCGGTTTTACGGTCCATTTCGATCATCTCTGAGGATCTGGGCCGAGTTTAGCGTTCGGCGAGAAACGGGCGCGCGCCATGATCCCGCGGTGTGCTCAATTGCATCAGCCGCCTTCTACCGGGCTTTAGGGGGAAAGGAGCGGTACCGTGTGTTCACAGGGCAACACAACGGATGCCTGGGAATCGGGCAGTGTATCAAAAAGGGACCGTCGCGCCGGCTTCTCGGGTGTATATTTTGTTGTGGGAAAATCCGCGGGGCAAGACAACATGGCGCGCCAGCCGATTTCAGTGACAAGGGGCCCTGTATCATTTCGTAAAATAGCGATCAGATGACTGCTGAATATTTGGGAAGGGGGCTGACAACGTCTAGACATTATCGGCATCTCTTTACACTGGTAGCGGGACGGTTTCGAAAGCGGGCAGAGGAAGGAATCTAGGGACGAGTCAGCGGGGACCATTGCCGAGGTTAAGGTATTGGACTGTTAGGGGTGAAGCATCAAGAAAGGAAAATAAATCAATTTCTCCCCGTAATCCCGTAAGGCTCTATAACAAATTATAGACCATTTCTATGGCATTTTACACATTTTTCAGTTATAAAAACTTATAAGTAAAATTTCCGAGAGCATTTTATTTTTGGTCAAAAATGTCTGTAAAAAGTACCGAAACGGCCTACATTTTCGAATTTCCGAAAAATGTCTATATTTTTTTAATAACTTTCAAGCTATTAAAAGACGAAAATCAAACTGCTAGGCTAAGCAACTAATCGAAAAAATAACGAACTACGAAAAGCATTATAAAATACATTATATCTTTCAACGGGGTTCATAGGCGGACAAACAAAAATTAGTTTCTCCCTGCTAAAACTGTCACCCTTCTTATCGTTCAGTACCATTTCGGCATCGAATTTCGCTAACCCTAGGACACCTCCACCGCCAAAATGCTGACATCACACAATTTTTGCCATTGTCCCATTGTGGCACTTTATTTTCGGGGGGCAGCGAGACGTGGACTGTTTGGACACGACGGGACGACGCACAGCCGGAAAGTGGTGGAGAACGGCGCGGAGCATCGTGGAATGAGCTAAGCAACGAAGGACTGCTGGTGTCAGTTTCACCGAGTGTCGAACCCTGAGATGGCTCTTTTCTGGCGAAGAGACGCTACCATACACAACCAGTTGACATGCGGGTAGACCGTATATATCTGTGGAAACCCCGGGGGTCGGACTAGTTGACTTCGCTTTCTACCCCCCACCCACCCACTCACACGCAGCCTCACAATTCATCGAGACTCATGGTCCGTCATTAATTATTAATTAAAGTTATATAGTCTTATATATAATTAGTGATTACCTGTTAATTAACTGAATTTCGCGTGCTTCCGGCCTACATTAAAGTGTTTTTGGTAAGAATTTATTCGAGATAAGGACAAGCCGATCTTGTTCCAAATTTTTCGTTGGTTCCGAATCTGCTCTTAGCAACTGTTAAATGGCCATTTTGAAGAAATTACAAGGCTTTTTAGCTTCGTAAAGCTTTGCATTTAAAAAAATCATGTTTCTTTAAAGGAGGACGATTTATTAACGATATTCCGTTTTCATCCCGACGAGCCGGGTTAATAAAGAAGCACAAAATCCTGCAGATTTCCGCTGTAAAAATTTGCCATTTGTGCACAATTTTAGGTGGCGAAGCTTCTCGTATCGTTGGCCTTTGTCGGCCCGGCGGCCGGATTTCTCTTTGGTGGCGGCGGGGGCGGCGGATGCGGTGGCGGATGCGGTGGAACAAGTATGTTTAAACTTTATTATAACTGTTCCGAATTCTATCCAACTAATAAAAATTACCTACCATTTCAAAAGCTAAAGCTACGACTGGTTTATTCCTCCCCCAGCTCGATTTTAACGTCTCTGGGCTCGGTGTAGCTACTAATGTCGAAACTTCTATCCCCGATTCACACTTTTATGTGTAATTCGGGAATAGTTTCGAGGCATCCTTTCTATCCCGTGGATGTGGCGGGTCCCGCAGCGCGCCACCCATTTTCCTACCGTAGACCGAGCCCCCGCTGGGGCGGAATATCCCTCCCGCCGGTTCAGGCCCTCTAGGATTTATCCGTCTACGGGAGTGCCGTCCCCAACGGTGTCGTGTAGTGTATCGGGCTTATGCCTGTTCACTACGCTTCCGCTACCACTCTATTGAGCTGGCTAAGCGTGGAGTAGACAGCTCACCTTTCCACCCTTTATCCGGTGGCTCTCTGAGACACCCGGATCCCATTCGACACCCCATTATTGTTCTCTCTTCTCACCTCTTATCCATTCTAACTATTATCCTACCCGTTCTCTAATAATCCTCAATAAACCGTATTACTATTTCTACCCGTGTTCAATACATACGATCTTATTCATGACCTGTGGGGCTAGCAGAAGGCCCAAATCCAGGTCCCACTGAACTCCGATGATCCGAGGGTAGGAGGCTTTATGGGTCGAAGAGAATTGGTGGCAACTATACTGAGGGATAGGGCAATTCTCCACAATACTTTCGACATGGTGCGTCGGCCGTTGTGAATACCCTGGTCAAGATCGTCTTTTTGTATTGTTCACCTTTCAAATTCTACTTTTTATCCCTCTTCTAGGTTTATATCTTTATTATTTACGGTTTTCTCCACTTTCTGTTTTCTTTTTTCCGCGAAACTCGTTGAGGCGCGCTTTGCCCGGCCAGGCAAAAGCGCATGAGACACCCGTTTGCCCCAAGAAGTTCGTCGAATGCGCATCGACACTTCCTACCAGCTCGATGGACTGCAGTGCCGATTGAGAGCGTACGACCACGGTCAATTCGTGGAAGGGACCCCAGTCCGACGCGTGACTTGGTTCGCCAAGGCGGGGACGACCACGGGGAGGAAGCTGACTTCAAGGATCAAGCGCTCAACAACCTCAACTGATGTGATCAAGACAAGAAGGAACCCCGACAAGAATCTGATGAGAGAGAAGGAGGAGCAGAACAATATAAGGTGTAGTTTGGACATCCTGGGGATGTTTTGGAGGCGACATCGGTGATGGCATGGTTTGGCGACACTCGACTCTGTGCGACACTGCCTCAATGGATGGTGAATGGGCGATGTGACAGGCATTTTTGTCTTTTCGTTTCACTTTTTCACTACACTTCACCATTCAGGACGGCCCCCCCCGCGACAATCCCGTGCTGCAAATGCCAAGAAGACATCAACAACAAGGAATTTGTGCGAAGAAACGAGCTCAATGGTCCAATGGATGCCAGAAAGCCGCTCAACAACGCTCAAATTGGTGCTGATATGCCGTGGATCACCCACCGTACGCCACAAACCGATGAACACCGACCGCTGAAAATTTTCACCGCCCAATTTCGGCTTTTCTCGCGGATTCTCTTTTGCCGCTCGACTTTTCGCATTTCTTCCCCGTTGTGAATCTATCCATTTCACATTTTGCGTACGTTTTGTACCGGATTTTTCCTCGAGACACCGCTCTTTCTTTTTTCTGCCTTACGACACTGTTTTTCGACACCGGCATTCGTGCCAAAGCGACATTGGTTTTCGACACTGGCTTTTTGCCGCCCGACACCGGCATTCGTGCCAAAGCGACATTGGTTTTTCGACACTCGGCGTTTACGCCAAAGCGACACCCGGCTTTATGCCAAAGCGACAATCGGCGTTTACGTTAAAGCGACACCTCGCCCGTGCCCAGCCCGATGCCCGACGCTCAAGGAAGAAGAAGCGACCAATGCTGCGCGGATACGACTCGTCGATGAAGAATGGTTGCTGATGAAGCTCCGGCGTGCACACCGCGATATTCGGATGCTACTATTCTCTAGTCGACGAAGCGACACTCGGATTTGTAAAAGTAAGCTCATTTTGAAATTTTGAGTGAGCCACTTACGATTTGTTCGCTAAAGTTGGCCGAAATGACTCGAAATTTTGAAATTTCGTTTGCTTGCCCGAAAAAACGTCTTCGTTCTAGAACTACGTCTAATTTTCGGGTATTGTCATTCGTTTTTTTCATTATTTCCGTATCGTTTTCTCATTGTTTCAATCTGGAGTTTTGCTTTATAAATTCTTTCGTCAATTTTGCTGTGCCGATTAGAGCCTTCCTCTCTTTTTGGCATAGCATTTGCGACACAAGATGCCAGTGAGACATCGTTTCTTCAAAGACACTTGCTGCCGCCGCCGCTTTTTGCTGCACGCGCTGATGAGCCATGGCCAAGACACCAAGTCAAGCTGAGGCTGCTTCAACTTCCAGCAAGAACAGCCCCAGCCCCCATCGCCACTCTTCACGCCCGCCCCGCGCCACTACAAGTTCAACGCTTGTCCAACCAGCCGTTCCTGTTTCCGCCCTGTTTCCTCGTCATCAACTTTATTTTACAGGCGGAAACAGCGACAAATGGACACTATGCAACAAGCGCGCTGCAAATCGACATCAAGCGCCCGTGGCCATGCAGCATCGACTTTGTGGAATCTCTGAACTACTACATCGTTCTTGGGCGCCTACGAAGTCACTCGGCGACGTTTCGGGCCACTCTTCCGCCACACGTCGACACCGAATGTTTTGTGACGCCGCCTCGACACCGGTATAATTTCTTCTTTTGTTTTCGAGCATCCGCGATTGATTTGGCTCCTGCCTATCAGTTATTCGCATACTCGAAACACAAGGTTGAATTGTACTTCCGACAACGCGCCTTCGATGGACTGACTTTCTCCACCAGACGCTCGTGCCCAAGGAATGGACCATCGCCGACATCGAACAAGCCGGAGCAACAACATCAAACTCTCCGAGCCGCTACCACCCGATGGGATCCCGCTCTATGGTCAAGCCCGAGACACTGATGCTGCGAGATTGCTAGACACCTTTGAAGCCGTTTTCGACACTCTTTTTCAGATTACGTTCTGAAGAGAGACAATGGCCCAAAAATCAGACAATTATCGCCAGAGGCCGCCTTCCAATGGACAGCCTGTGCCCCGCACGCCAACCCGCCTCCCGATCAACGGAATGCAACGTATTGGTGCGACACCTACGTCATCATTGCGTGCCCGCGTTCCACAAGACGAAGCTTCTCCTTCATGCCGCTTCATTTCTCCATACGCGAGCGCCCGCCCGGCATCACAAGCCCGGCCCACAGCGTCAGCGGCTGCAAAAAGGACTCAAGTACATTTCCTGAAAAAGCGTCAAAGCTCCTGAAGCTTGGCGTATCAAGGCATACTAAAACATTTCCTAGTTGTTGTTGCGGCGACACTCCAGCGGAAGGAGAAGACGTTCGCAAGGATGACGGAGACACCTCACAAGCCCGTCAGTGTCCATCGACCGCTGCAACGTTGTCTCGACATCAAAGTGCCCAGGCCGCTGCTGCTCATCGTCACCACATCATTTCCTGCTGCGGCTCTTCTCTCATGCCGCTTCTACTCGTCTTCGCGACACACGGTCGCGTGTTGCATTTCCTGGTCAAGCCGCCGATGCTGGAGCTTGACGCATCTTTACGTGCCGGGCCTCAACAAGGCCGAGCCTCCTTACCTGCTGCGTCATCTTCTCTCCGTGCGCCGACGCCGTCACTACAACCAACGCTCCACTATCAGCGCCAACTCGTCTAACAGCCCCTCAAGTTGCGAACAGCTCTCGAGCAGGCTGCTGCGACACTTTGGCAACTTAGTCAATCAAGGTATTTATAACCTTTTTCTAGTTGTTGGTGTGGCGACATCCGTGTGGAAGGAATAGACATCGCAAAGAAGGCAGAGACACCTGACAAGCCTGTCAGTTATCTGCACCCAACAAGCCTTCGCCACTTCGCGACGCTGATGCTGCGCTACGACAGTCAACTCGTAGCCTTCGCGCCACAACATCGGCATCTGCTTCTCTTCGCCGCGTTCGAACTCGACGTGCACCCCTGCTGCTCTACTAGCATCAACTTTCTGCTTCGCTGTGCAACGTCATCGCCACAAATTGCCTATCTCCACCGTGTGCAAGCTCAACTTGCGCAAGATCAAGCTACGCCTGCGACCCTCTACAGGAACAGATCTGCTGCTGCTACGCTTCATGCTCCGCCGGCAAAATCTCGAACAGCGGAGCCGCTGCGACATGCTGCTGCTGTCGCCACTTCACGCTCCGCCGACAACATCCCATGCGAGCGACCTCATTGCGACATCATTGGCTGCCGACTCTCCGCTCGTTGGTCCAGACTTCACCTGTCTCCGTGATCGACTTCAACTACACCGTCAAGGAGCCCCCACCATGTGCAGCGACTTGTGAGACGATGGTTTCGAGACAGCTGGTCCGCGTTACAACAAGGACCGGTATCGCCTCTGCGCAACTCGTCTCTTCACTCCGTCTACAAACCCGCGTCACTTCGCTTTTCTTCCCTGATGGAACTTGGGCTGCCGCGAACTTCTTCAAGTAACTCGATCAACAAGCTTTTCGCGGTTTCTGTCTCAGCCTTGCGACATCTACTGTCTTTGCCGCCCCTGCGATCAGCAAGCTGTCCCAACAATCGACTAGAAAGCGACTTCAAAGTAGCGCCGAAGCACGACACACCAACATCGCGACTACTTCATCAAGTCGAGTGGCGCCATCAATGCAAGTATTTCAACGAAGACGACGTCACCACTGAAGGACTTGTCTGACACGCGCCCTCTACCAATATCCTGCCTGCCCCTTCTTGCAAGGCGAGCCCTCGGCCAGAGCCAGCCGCCACTATTCAGACGTCTCCGACAACAAGTCCTTCTGAGGACCGCCTCTCGGGCCTCTACAACCACGGCGACATTTTTTCGTGCAGGTCAGTTGGGTGCTTACACACCTTTCTGGCTAGCACACCGCGACACTTTCTTTTTTTGGCCTTCCCCGTGCCAAGTCGGTCAGGAGGACCCCCTCTTTTCCGACGAAGTACAACGCGACACTCTTCATGCATGGACAGCTACCATCACCAGCCGCCGAAGCTCATCCTCCTTCGCGACGCTCAGCGACATGTGTTCCGAAGACGATGCAAGCAAGCCCTCCGTCAAGTCGACGCCCACGGGACTCCGGTCAAGCGATGCGACAAGACGAGGACCAAGCCGACATCAGTTCAAGCGCACAACGACATGTTCGCCTACATCGACAACGCAAGTATTGATGGATAAGCTTATCTTCGACATCGCTCCTTTGCCCATGTATGTTGTCTATTTTTTTTCTTCTCTCCCCACCCCTAGGTTCCCTTTCAGTACACCGGGTCCGGGCCCAGTAGAGGTGTGCTGAATTTTTCTTTTTATTATGGCTTCGGCCCAGCTCCCCTTTACTGTCCCTACCCCTTTTTATTGTACCTTCCCCCCGGCCCCCTGGTCTTCTGGTTGGCCCCGGGAGGCTCCTGCCCGACTCGACATCATACCACTTGGGAAGAGCCAGCACCCCCGCGTCGTCGCCCTTGGCGGCCGGGAGTGTCGAAACTTCTATCCCCGATTCACACTTTTATGTGTAATTCGGGAATAGTTTCGAGGCATCCTTTCTATCCCGTGGATGTGGCGGGTCCCGCAGCGCGCCACCCATTTTCCTACCGTAGACCGAGCCCCCGCTGGGGCGGAATATCCCTCCCGCCGGTTCAGGCCCTCTAGGATTTATCCGTCTACGGGAGTGCCGTCCCCAACGGTGTCGTGTAGTGTATCGGGCTTATGCCTGTTCACTACGCTTCCGCTACCACTCTATTGAGCTGGCTAAGCGTGGAGTAGACAGCTCACCTTTCCACCCTTTATCCGGTGGCTCTCTGAGACACCCGGATCCCATTCGACACCCCATTATTGTTCTCTCTTCTCACCTCTTATCCATTCTAACTATTATCCTACCCGTTCTCTAATAATCCTCAATAAACCGTATTACTATTTCTACCCGTGTTCAATACATACGATCTTATTCATGACCTGTGGGGCTAGCAGAAGGCCCAAATCCAGGTCCCACTGAACTCCGATGATCCGAGGGTAGGAGGCTTTATGGGTCGAAGAGAATTGGTGGCAACTATACTGAGGGATAGGGCAATTCTCCACAATACTTTCGACAACTAAAGCAATTTTCTAACATTAACAGCTGTAAAAATAAACTTTTTTTTTATTGATCTTAGGCGCTTTTTTCGAATTGTCACCCTTCTTCCAGGCGAATGCATGCCCTCAATGTCGTGCCAAAAGTACTGCTTCTCGGTGCCGATGATGAGGGTTTGTTTCTTTGTGATAAATGGCTTATGGAAATACGAGAGTTATAATTTAATGAATTAACAGGTCTTTGTTTGTAGATACCGATGCCGCAGCCATGCCCATGCGGATGCGGCGGAAAGCGGAAGAAGAGGGGAGGCCATTGGGCCCCTCGAGGGCGCCACCGAGGCTTGCGCTGACCCCAAGCTCAGGTGATTTCGTTATATTTTCCGTGCTAGAATATTATTTTTACAAAATCAACCGGATTCGGGAAGAGCAGACCATTTTTAGGAAGATCATCGTCGACAATCTACGCGCCGAGCCGGGCGAGTCGCGCACATTCATCATGGGCACCATCCTCAAGGAGTTCCCGGTAATTTCAGCGATTCTATCATTCACGCGCCACTTTAGCACGACACCTTTGCCATCGCTTGTACCTCGGGCGCCGAACAGAAATTCGCCACGACCTCCGACTACTTCTGCGTCGACGGCGACTCCAAGCAGGTTGGACGATTCCTGATTCCGCAACATTTCTCTAGACATGCTACGTCTTCCGGGTTCAAAGCGGAGACCACGAGGAGAATGAGGAGACTGTTGATGAGAAGAAGATGGAAAATGAGAAGCAGAAGAAGGATAGAAAGGAGCTGAAGAGAGATGCTGAACACGAGAAGGTGCTTAATTCCGAGATCGTCTTACGATTTTGGGTTTCAGGAAAATGCGGAGGATGAACAGAAGCAGGAGATGAAGCGTGAAGATGACGTCTCGGTCGACGCGGCTGATCAAAAGAAGATGAAGAAGGACAACAAGCGCGAGGTGGGCCTTAATTTTAAGCGATTCTCAGCCATTTTGCTATCTTTAAACCATTTTGCTAATAAAATATAACGTAAAATCCATTTTTAGGACATGGCCGCTGAGGAAAACGCGAATAAGAAGAAGGACAAGAAGGTGCTGAACATCGCTATGATTTTCAATGTTTTTTCCAGGATGCTTCTGCTGAAGCCGAGGAAAAGCCAATGAACAAAAAGAACCAAAAGAAGCGCGAGGTCAGTGGGATTGTAAACCTAACAAAATATTTTAGGAAAGCGCCGAGCGCGAGGAGGAAATGGAGCACGAGAAGGCGCAGAACAAGAAGGACAAAAAGCGAGAGGTGAGTAACAAACTTGTAGCTAATCTTTGTGCTAGGATAAGCCGGAGAACGAGAATGAGAACGAGAAGAAGGAGAAGCGAGAGGTGCGAAAACACAAAAACCATGGATTTCGCTAATTTTTAGGAGAATGCCGAGGAGGAAAAGTCGAAAAAGAACAAGGCGAAACGTCAGGTTGGTTGATAATAAAAGAATACAGTGTTTAAAATTTATTTAAATATAGATCTTAACGCAAAAGAGCACTTTTTGCACTTTTAGAACTCTTCCGAGGAAGCCGAAAAGAAGCCCAAGGCCAAAAATAACAAGGCAAAGCGAGAAGAGGTTTGCCGATTTTTATAATACGACTTGGCGTTTTAGATTAAAATTCTTTAGGCCCGAAATGAAGTTACTCACGTTTTTCGAGCAGTTTTTTAATGAATAAACAAAAACAGCATTTCAGAACAGCTCCGAGGAGAAGGTCAAGGTCAAGCACGTCAAAAATCTCAAGATGAAGCGAGAGGTAGGCCGGTGAAAAGTATAATAACTCCTGAAACTATCTTTAATTCTTGAATTTACGGGTTACTTTCTAAATGTCAAGAGTCATAATGTCGAAATTTGCATACGAAAATATCCCGGAAAAATCGCGCAAATGCCTTGCAAGATGTTTCGACAGGTTGAAATTTCGACATTCTGAAATTTTGCCATTTTGAAATTACGCCATTATCAAATTTCGGCATTATGAAACTTCGACCTCGTGTTAGCAAATCTAAATTTACACCTAAAACCTCCAGGAAAAGTCTGAGGAGCTGAAATCGGCCGAGATGAACGACTAGACGGGCCCTCCACTTGTGAAAATACGAACCAACCCGTTTGCTTGGCCCCATTCCATGTATTCGCCATTAATGTATCGATCATTTTGGTATATTTATCATGATATAATATTTGACAACCGTGCCCACACGAATAAATATTTTTTCGCATTGGTTTTCGGCTTTTCGGGGTTTCAAATCAAGTAAAAAGACACACGTAATGGGATGGAACAGATTTTTAAAGTTTGTATTATTTAGTTTTTAGCCTATGGAAAATTGCCACAATAATCGAGTGGAATGCAATGAGCTGTGTGAAGTGTTGTAGTTTGTAGCCGTTGCCTTCAAAATCGGTGTTCCCCGGGTCGTTCGGGTTCGAGGCGCGATTGAGCATCGTCTGGGCGGTGGACGAGCTGCATGTTGAACGACTCCATCCGCTTCATTTCGGACGTTCTTCGGGGCACCACCCTGAAAATGCTACGGTAAGTGGGGCAAGTTTTAGGCGCGCGAAAAACGGATGGTTACGGTACCTGATGGAAGGCGAGTGGACGACGGATGTCTTCTGGGTGAGCAGGGAGCGGGAGAGGGAGCGCGTACTGTAACGGGTCTGGGTCCCGGATGGAAATTGGGGAATGACCAAGACAAAAGGCGAACAACTACAGTGTGGATAGGTTAGATTAAGTCTAAGCCGGAGTCTAAGCCCGCTCTTGAGCGAAGACCAAAGTCGATAGCTCAGCCGAAGCCTCTTCCAAAGCCTGAGCTTAACTCATAGCCATTTTCTTCCAAGAAAAATGATATTTCCAGCTGACTACAAACTACAGCTTCAGAAAAATTCACAAAGCTACGCTACACACCAAATTACGCTTGAAGTGGAAAGGACAGCCAAAAACGCACCAAATTAGCATGCCCTTCTCTCATCTATAGGATACACATACACTGCTGGACATAATTTTGGGTTCACCCAAAGTTTTCGGCTTTTCTCGCACAGCAATGGGGCTCTCGCCGCGCGCTTTGAGTATAGGGTTTGCCGAGTATATTCTTATCCGGGCTTGAAAGGAAAACCGCGAAGAATTTTTAGTTTTTGTTTAAATGGTTTTTTTGTAAAATTACCATTTTGGCAAGTGGTCATAATTTTGGGTTCACCCACCCAAATCTGCCAAAAAAAATCTTAAAAACGCAAATTGGTTTACGAAATGAGTTAATTGGTTAACAATAAGCATAATTGAATGCCTGAACGCTTGAAGACCCCGCTTCACGATGTGGAGGAACGGGTTATCGGCAAGCTTCTGATCGCCGGAGCCTCGGCTCTCGAATAACGCATTCTTTAGCGACTGGACTTCTCGGTAGCAGTGATTATTGATGGAAAATCATGCCACCAGGTAGCCTTAACAGGTTTTTCATCAATGCGTGCTTGAGAATTAGCTGACAGCTCAAAAAGTGAAATTCCGGGCATTGCAACCATAACCATCGGCGTTTGCTAACCGGAATCCAAATCTGAAGCTCCTGGAAAATGCGGTTCTGGACCGGATTCAGCCGGAACAATAACGGATGGAAGCCTTCCAAAGCCTACTCGTACAGATTCGGCTTCAACTTCTTGAGCATGAGCTTAAAGCTGACGCTTTGGGCCGCGATTTCGTGACTCAGTCCGGCGCAGCTCATTTCGTGGATTTTCGTGGATAAAAAGTACGCGCGTAGGCCTTGGAAGGCTTCCGCCCGCCATTATTCCGGTTGAATCCGGTCCAGAGCCGCATTTTCCAGGAATTGAACGCGCGGATTCCAGTCAACAAACGGCCAAGTTCGCGTTACCAAAGTCTTGGAAATTAATTTGTTGACCTGTCGGCCAATTCTCAGGTACGCATTGATAAAAAAACTGTTACAGCTACCTGATGACGTCGTTTTGTATCCATAATCACCGCTACCAAAAAGTCCAGTCGCTAAAGAATGCGTTAATCAATACCTGAGACCCCGGCGACCTAAAGCATACCGATAGCCCAATCCTGGGCATCGAGGAGGTGGTTTTTAAATGTTCAGACATTGAGTTTCACGTATTTTTTCCCAAAGTTGGCCCAACAATAACACATATCGCGTTTTTCGAGTTTTTTAGCGGCTTTCCCAGGGTGAACCCAAAATTATGTCCACTTGCCAAAATGGTAATTTTTCAAAAAAACCATTAAAACAAAAACTAAAAATTCTTCGCGGTTTTCCTTTGAAGCCCGGATAAGAATATACTCGGCAAACCCTATACTCAAAGCGCGCGGCGAGAGCCCCATTGCTGTGCGAGAAAAGCCGAAAACTTTGGGTGAACCCAAAATTATGTCCAGCAGTAGTCAGTAACAGCAGCAGCAGTAGTCACGCTACCTCAACAGCGTCTTCCTCCGCTCCTTCCCGAATATACCGCCCGTCCACAGTCTGCAAAAAAGGGTGATGAGAGAGAGCGAGAGGGAGAGAGTGAGCGAGGCAGAGAGAGAGAGAGAGAGAGAGAGAGAGAGAGAGAGAGAGAGAGAAAATGAGAGAGAGAGAGCGAAAGAGTGAGTGAGAGAGAGACAGCGAGAGAGGGAGAGAGAGTGAGCGAGGCAGGGAGAGAGAGAGTGAGAGAGAGAACAGCGGGCGAGAGAGAGACAGCTAGAGAGAGAGACAGCGAGAGAGAGAAAAAGTGAGATACACTCCTCTGAACCTACCGCAACGAAAGCAGAAGCCTCCTCCTGAATATCGACGACGTCATGCAGAACAAAACGACGTTGCACATCTTCCCGATCAGCACCAGGTTGTTTGTGATTGGCGGTACGATATCGGCAACGCTGAAACAAATGCTTCATAGGTCTTGTTGGCTTTTAAAAGGACTTGGAAGCCACATGCACACTTCAGAAGCCTTGGATTGGGCTCCAGAATTTTGTACCAACCGTGGCGGCAGTAGAATGTAGCTCCGAAGGAGGGCAAACAACGCCGACGGTGCTTGCGTTACGGTGAAACATGTGACGATGGCCATCACCCTAAAAATTGAGGTGTTTGTGAGTTTAAGCATGAGCCTAAGCCTAAGCAGACGTCGAAACTTAAGCCTAAGACGAATCCTTACGTTCTCGTCATTCTCCGCTCCTGCTGAATCTGCGCCGAAGGTCCCTTGTGCTGATGGCAATTGGCGAGCAGCTCCTAAATCATCTTGATGTCAGCTTCAAGCTGCCGAAGCTCACCTGGGAATTTCGGTTCTTGATAAGTCTCAGCAGGGCAACATTTAGCACGGCAACCGCCACCACTGGTCCCAGCACCGCGAATATCGTGTTGAGGACGGTGGCGTAGTGGATGAAGGACTAAAAAGCGGGGTGAAAGTTGTCACTTGAAGATAAGCGTCGTCTTGGCTTAACTTACCAATCTGGCTTCTGAGGGCAACGGGATACGGTAGATTTTATGGAAGTATTCAAGACCAGCTGGGAAGCAGCTGACCCGCACCAGGGTCTCGTTACAGAATTCTCGCATCTCACAGCGATAGGAAATGTAGTGATAGCTGCAAATGGAGAAATGAGAGAGAGGGACAGCGAGAGAGTCAGAGAGTGCGCGAGAGAGAAAGAAAACGTGAGAGAGACAGAGAAAGAGAGAGAGAGAGAGTGAGAGAGACAGAGAGCAAACGAGAGTGAGAGAGATAGAAGATGAAGAGAGAGCGAGAGAGAGACAGAGAAAGTGAGAGAGCGAGAGAGAGAGAACAAAGAGCGCGAGCTTCACTCCGACTTACCTGGTTAGCAAAAATGTCCCAGCAAAAACGACGAACGCCATCGCGACACTTTGCTTATTCTAAAAACCTTGCTTTATTTCGTCCCCACCCTTAAATTACATTGAAATTGTTGAGCGACCGAAATGGGAATTTGATGACGACCAGCCGCTCGATCGACACTGCCAGCACAAACCTGCAAAAATTTTACCAACTCCTTGCAAAACCCTACCAAATTGCCGCCGCGCTGAACCAGTTGCTTAGCGCCTGCACCTGGACCATGATCTGGAACGGAAAAGGGGTTGGAATCCATAACGAATCTGTCACCTTTTTATAGAATACTCGATAGGAGTTCGAGTCCTGGACACCGGGCAGGGTGGCCAGGAACTGGGGGAAGAGCAGGATCAACACCATCGCGTCGCACAAGGCCAGCAGGGCTAGGAGGTGGTTGGCTCTGAAATGGAAAAATTGCTTAGCATTAATTCAACGTATCAATCTTATCCTTTCGTGACGGAAAGCTCACCGATTTTTGACTTGGCTTCGCAGCAGGACAGAGATAATTAGTACATTGCCGACAAGGGTCACGAGAAGCTGGATCGGGTAGAGATACTGAAAATTCTATCTTTAGGCTAGACTCTCGCTATCTCTCTCTCTCTCTCTCTCTCTCTCACGCTCTCTCATGCTCCTTCTCGATTTCGCGCCCTCTCGCCCTCCATCACGCTCCCACTATCACTCACTTTTTTCTCGCGCTTACTCTCTCACTCTATTTCTCTCACTCTCTCTCTCTCTCCCTCACTCTCTCTCTCCCTATTTCTTTCTCTCATTCGCAAAACAACTTACCCTATAAGTATGACGATCCAATCCGCGGACCAGCCGCAGCTCTTCGTATAATTTTTCTGGATGATCGCAAATGTTCGTCATCTGGAAAAATTAGGGTATAAGTCAAAAAATCGAATAAATCAGCGTTGGAAAAAAGAGGAATTTGAATACAGCACTGTTTAGGTAGTGGATTATTTTTTTACTATTGCGTTCTCTCTTTATCTCTCTCCGTCTCTCTCCCGCACTCTCTTTATCTCTCTCTCCCACTCTCTCACCCTCTCTCTCTTATCTATCTCCCACTCTCTCTCGCTCTCTCTTTCGATCTCTCCCTCTCTCTCTCTCGCTTCTCCCAACCAGCAGAATCACCACCACACGTAATCACAGATCCGGCCGTTGTGCCGGTGTAAATATCCAGAATCCAATTAGCAATGAGGTGCGGTCCCCACAGCTTCCAAATGCCTCCCCCCACCCCTCCGGACGTCCACACGAAATTCCCGGGTTTGTTTTTTGGCGGGTTTCAGGGGGTGTGGAGAATGATTCGGGGCGGAACGGCCGCGTCCTGAATTCTGGACACTCGCACATCAATCTGAGAAGAAGACTGATCGAAGGGGGGAAGGGACGGGAGACACCTATGGACGGAATGCCGGGAAGGGAAAGGGGGGAACGGATGAAATATAGCCACGGGGTATGCATGGGAGGTCCAATCTGATCTATCTGTGGACCTCCAGGTGGGTTCGGAGGATTTTGGGCCATGGGAGTCGAGGAAATTGGGACTTGGGGTGTAATGTTCAGAAGTTACAAGGACTCCGCTTCCAAAATTTCTTAAAAGTTAAGGAGAGAGGGAGAGCGTGTGTGAGAGAAAGAGAGAGCGCGGGAGGGAGCGAGAGAGCGAAAGAGAGCGAGAGAGGTATAGACGGCGAGGGGGAGAGAACACGAGAACGGAAAAATAAAGACAGGGACACAGATAGAGAGAGATGAAATTAAAAGAGAGATTGAGAGAGAGCGCGTTAGAGAGAGAGTGAGTGAGAGAGCATGTGAGAGAGACTGAGATAAAAAAATTGTGATATAGGGTGCAAAAGTAATCCAAGAACTGAAGAAGTATATGGTGTACTCTGCTCCGTGTTTTTCTCTCCCGTTCTCTGTCTCACTCTCGGTCTCTCTCTCTCTCTCTCTCTCTCTCTCTCTCTTTCCCATCCCCTATTCTGAGTAGGCCAATGTTTTGAGCTGTTTGCTAGCATATTAATGTATTTGGCCACGGCCCCCCAGATCCCCTAAGGGCCCAAAAAACATGCTAACGCCAGTGTGGGGGCCCACAGGGTTTGGCGCGTAACCAGACCTAACTTTGCAGATTTTAAATTATCAATGCAAAATAAAAACATGCAGTATAAAAAGCCAAGTACTGAACGAACTTTTCCGGAAATTTGGGCTAAAGCCAGTGAAGGGCGGGGAGAAAATACTTGAGCCTTTTTTGGGGGATGGCCAAGGGGTAAACACGACATAACAAGACTAAGCGCCCGGGATTTGGGTTTGGAAAAGCCAAAAAGGGCGAGGTATTTGCGTGCAATGACCATCGTAGGGGGTAGAAAACGGGTGAGTGATCGTTGAAAAATTTGTAGAAAATTCTGGAGAATTTGCAGCCAAAATCGATGCTCTCTTTCTCTCGATCACGTTCTCTCCCACTCTCTCTCTCTCTCTCTCTCTCTCTCTCTCTCTCTCTCTCTCTTTCTGTCTCATTCCAGTTAGCTCTCGCTCACTCCCATTTACTTCGCTCTAGCTCTATGTCCCGTTCGCTTTCTCTTACCCTCACTCTCACTCACTTGCTCTCTCTCTGTTCTCTCTCTAGCTCTCTCTCTCTCTCTCTCTCTCTCTCTCTTTCTCTCTCTCTCTCTATCTCTTGCTGTCTCTCTCTCCCTCGCTCCCCCTCTCTCTCTCACTCTCTCGCCTTCTCTCTCTCTCTCGCTCTCTCTTTCTGACGGTCATAAAAGGAGTGGGTCAAAAAATTGAACATAAAAAATACACAAACAAAATGGCAGGTGAGCTTTGAAAGCCACTTTTGAAAAAATACACAATAGCCAAAAAGTACAGTTTTAACTCAAGATATAAATTAATAATACTATACGGAACCAAAACCTGGTCCCTTGCTAACCCTTGTAAAAAGATCCGGGGCAACAAAATAAAGCTTCCCCCCCGTGCTCCATCCGCCTGACCCAACGTCTAATTGGCACGGCCAAGATCCAATTTTTCAGATGTCGCTGCAAGGGGGGAGAGTGTCCATAGGAGTCTCCCGAAATAGTAAGCCCTTGTTTTTGGGCGCGCTGACCTCTTAGCCACCTTTTAGCCGCCTCAACGTCTAGAGAACGGGGGTCCAAAATATTTGGATGTTGCCTGGGTGTGGTACGGTAGTTGCAAATGTGTCCTCGTGGGGACTGGGCAGCCATTTATGCATGGGCCCCAACGAGGCGATGATGCGCCGACGGGAAAACACGCACAGAACTCGTGCACTCTAGAGCATCGACTTATATTCTCCCCAAAATGCATGCGGAAATCGTAAAAGTTGAAATTCGCGTACTTGAAACTGTGCGGAGGGAGAAACCAAAAGATGGAGAGAGAGTCAATGAGTGAAAGAGATGAGAGAGAGAGAGAGAGAGAGAGAGCGCGTGATAGAGAGCGAGAGAAAGAGAGAGAGAGCTAGCGAGAGAGCGCTGAGAAAGCCAACGAGAAAGAGAGGGAGAGTGTGTGCGAGAAAGAGAGCGAGAAAAAGATGGAGGAGGGAGTGAGTTAGAGAGAAGATGTGAATAGTTTTTGAGATTTGGAAGCATAAAAACCTTAAGTCTGGCTTTACTAAAAGCCGCGTCTACCTAGCGTGCGCCGCTTTCGAGCTGATTTGCATATTCCGTTGCGTAGGAATAAAATATGAATTTGTGGAAACGCTACGCGCTCGAATCTAGTTCTCACTCTCTCTCTCTCTCTCTGCCTCTCTCTCCCCCTCTCTCTCTCTGTCTCTCTCCCTCTCCCTCTCTCTTTCTCTCTCTTGCTCTCTCTCTCTCTCTCTCTCTCTCTCTCTAGCTAGTTGTTCTTTCCTGTTATTTGCATACCAAATCATACTTGAAATTTAGCGCATAACCCCCTCAAAAATCGAAGATTTCCTCATTTTTTAGAGCGCAGCATGCAGCTGAGTTGGGTGGGAGTTTAAGGACTTCAATCCGTACTCGCATAATTGCTAAAGTTATGCATTGACCCCGTAAATTCAGAATGCCGACCGCGTGCCCGAGCACTACGACTCGGACGCGCTGATTCCGGGACTCTGCGTGGTCATCTACATTCCGTTGATGCTCTACGTGCTCGTCGTCTACCATCGGCTACTGCAGAGTGCGTAAGGATACGTTAAGGCTCGCCGGGTTGACTTCGCTTCCACCGGTAAATCGTGGTGAAGGCGAAGAGATACTACGCTACGCTCCAAATGCCGCGGCTTTAGGGTTGGAGGCGGTTCGCTCGGGGTGGCCGCAGTACGAGGCGGCGCTGTGGGCGGACGATGAACGGGCGGCGGGCATGGATCCACAGGCTGGGTACGGTGGGGAGACGGAGTGCAAGAGCGAGCGAGAGAGAGTGAGCAGGAGAGACAGCGAGAGAGAGCAAGAGAAAGCGATAGACAGGGAGTGAGAGAGAGAAGGAGAGAGAGAGAAATTTTCTAGGGAGGACCACGATCTACCGGTGGAAGCGACGTCCACCCGGCGAGGTTGGCTGAGCCGCGAGGGACACCTTCGAAAGAATATACCCGATGTGTGAATCGATTAACAATAGAGGAATAAAGATTCTGGAAATGTTTCCCTGCACGAAAAGACTAAAGTTGAGCCGGCAATTACCGACCACGGAAATCAAAGAAACGCTGCAGGGACCGCGGCTTGGCATTTGACTAATTGGATGGAAGGGGGTCATGGGGGAGTTGCATGTCGAATTATTATCTCAAAAAAGAGAAATTGAAGGTGAGAGAGAGAGCGAGAGAACGAGCTCTGGTCATCAACGTCGAAATGGCCGTTTCGAGGGTCGGCTCTTCAGGCGCGGGGCTGGACCTCCATTTTGGGGAACACCATTAAACCCCAGGAACGGGCCGGCATTTCCTGGTGCCGAGGGGGAGATCGGGATGTACATTTGAAGGTACGGAAGTGACGCACGGGGCTACATTAGGTCAAGCTCTCCCTCGCTCTCGCTCTCCCTCGCTCTCCTTCTCTCTCTCTCTCTCTCTCTCTCTCTCTCTCTCGTTCATTCTATGGTTTTCTTATCGGTATCTGAGAACCAAAATCTAAATGTATTTGAAATAGACCAGATAAGCCAAGGACCAGTTGAAAAACCATGTTTGAAACGCCTAGAAAATTCCTGTACTCGACCCCTAGTTGCCCTCCATTCGAAATGAATGCTGTTGGGTGCGACCAAGGGAGTTAAGGGGTGGTTGGGTAGAGAAATTGGGCTTCTTCTTGTCAGTCCATCCATTCCAGCCTTTAATTGCCGAGAAATGTCAGGATGCGGATAGAAAGATCGTGGATCGGGGCGCCTAGACTGGGCCTTTAAAGCGCACGTTCAGGGAGGGGCCGTATACTCTGTCCAACGTATACACCCTATGGACGTAGGGACCGCGCGCACTGCCTGCCCGTGCTTTGACAGGCCATTCCCCTCCTTTGCGGCGTGGGGCGCCCCCTCGCCCCCTGGCCAGGTTGTAGCTGTGGCTGACTGGTATACATCCGCGCCTCCCGAGCGGGGGGCCCGGGTTCGACTCCCGGCCGCGGCAAGAATCTTTGCTTTTTTTTCCAAAAACGTCCCTGAACGTGCCCTTTAAAGAGAGGGTGACAGCAAGATTCGGAAATTTCTGTTGCGGGTGCCCTGATAGGGTTGGGCAAGGAGAGATTTCTGGTGTCGCTATTCTCTTTACTGTCGGCGAGAGAGCGAACATTAGAGAAGGAGCGAGAGAGAGAAAGAGAGAGATGCTGAGATCTAGTACACGAGATTGTCCGAGCGAGCACGAGAGTTAGAATGAAAGACATAGAAAAACGGAAAACTGGTGCGAAAGCGAAAGACAAAACGATAAAGAGAGAGCGAGAGAGAGAGAGAGGGAGCGAGAGTGAGAGAGAAACAGAGAGAGAGAGAGCGAGAGAGACAGAGAGAAAGAGAGTAGGTGAATCCCCTCATGGTCACTGGGCTATTCTTACCGGGCAACATTTAGAAGCCGTATTACGACAATTTTTAGCAAACACCCTACAGCTGTAAATATTTTCGATCGCACGTATTCAGGTCGATCGAAAGTGCTATAAGAAAGTCTTAAAAACGTATCTAAATCTATGCGTAATTCTTAGCATTATATTTTACCTCAGACTACGGTAGCCGGGGTGCGAAAAACATGAGTAAAATACACTTAATAGGGCCAAAAGCCATACACGTCCATCGCCCAGATCATCTGTCGGGGGTTAGAGAGCCCTCTGAGAAGACCCATCTAATTGGCGCACGGCCAACACGCCTCCACAGAACGCAGGAAACGCGTGTCTTTTGGTGTGTAAAGTACGCATCGATACCTCTCAAATAACAGCGGCATTTTCTAATCGACCAAAAATAGAAATAACATGAATACAGATAATTATGCGGAACTCAGTGGCCTTGAGGTGTGGAAAACAAGGCTAGGTGCCCGTCAATTAAACCGGTTTTCTTACTTACTTAGAATGTGGCGTCGGGCTAGCAGGGATTCTTCGGGAAATCGATACGAGCAGGCTAGCGGGGAGCCTTTGGGAAAGAAGTTAGAGCAGTCCAGAAAGGATCGTTTGAACAAGTCGGCCAGGCAAGCTAGCAGAGATTCTTGGGGAATCCAGAAGGCTGCACGTAAACAGGCCAAAAATATTGACAGTATTTCTTGAAATCAGCGAAAATTCACGATTTTTTAGTAAGGCCTAATTAGTTCTGGTATTCAAGTAGAAATGGGGAAGAGATGAGAGATAATAGAGAGAGAGAGAGCGAGAGGGAGAGGGAGAGGGAGAGAGAGCGAGAGAGAGAGGGAGAGCCAGAGAGAGACAGAGAGCCGGAGAGAGAGGGACAGTGAAAGGAGAGAGAGAGAGAGAGAGAGAGAGAGAGAGAGAGAGAGTGAATCTCGAATAAAAAGCATGAAAAGATAGACGAGAAGTGGAAAGGCAATTAAATGGCACCACCAGAATAATAAAGGAAAGGCTGGGGGATTAATTGGAAGGGACATACGGTGGAAGGCAAAGAACATTTGGAATTTTTTAGGTTTATGGGCGAGGGCAAGCTCTCGGAGAACCTTTAGGAAATAAAGAAATCCAGGATTTGAACAGATATCTGGGATTATTGAGGAAATTTAGGCATTTCAGACAATTTTTTAGAGAAAAGAAGGAAATAGATGGAAAACGATAGGCTTATTTGCTTAGGTTTTGGGCGTGGGTAGGCTTAGGCTTATGCTTATTAGGCTTAGACTCAGGCCTAGGTTAGACCTAGGGTCCTACATTTAGGAACAGCAGCTACAAATTAAGCCAGGCAAGCTATCAAATTCTTTGGGGAATCAAAATCACGACTTTTCTCGATTATAGATATTTGGGAAAATCGGCGGCACCCATAGAATCTCGATGGGCTAGGTGAAACATGTGGCTTCCCAGGTGTTCGCCGCGGGAAATGCCAGCATATCTTGGGTGGCTTCCCCCCACCTACCTTAGAATAACCTCAAAAAGGGCACCCATTCTTAGGGATTTCGAGCAGAAAGGGGCACAACGGCTAATTTTAGCAGGGTTTTTCAGAATGCCGAAATTCGTGATGTCGAAATTCCATATGTCGAAATTGCAACGTCTCGAAATTCACAGTCCGTAGGCTGAAAATCCGTCACAAATAACCTCACCTAGTTCTCCAGAAAAAATGGAAACACCTACAAGAATCTGGGAAACCCGAAACCGCCGCAATTCTCATCCCAGCGCCATCCATCACAAAATGGACCCAAAAATGCCCCCAGGGCACCCAGGAGAAACCCCAATTTTGCATAAGAAACACCCGTGGGCAGGGGGAGAATCCGATTTTTTGCCTAAAAACGGCTGCCCGGAACGGCCCTTTCTTTGACGTTCATCCGTTTACCGCCAGCTCGCCCGGTTCCGCTCGTAGCCAGCAATTTTTGGGCGTTTTTAGGCGCCCACGCCAAGTCTGTTTTTGGCGAGAAAATGGAGACAAAATCACGATTAGGTGCGTGCCTCAGTATCGCTTAAACCAGGTTGGGACCGACCCTAAATGTAAGCCGAAGCCAAAACCAAAGCCTAAGCCTAAGCCTAAGCACAACCTAAGCCCAGGTCTAAGTCTAAGCCTGAAACTGAGCGTAAGCCTAGGTCTAAAAGGTCCCTGAACCCGAGCGTTAGCCTAAGCCTAGATGCAGACTTAACCATAAATCGATACTAAGCCTAAGCCCAATCCCAAGCCCAAGCCTGAACCTAAGCCAAAGCCAAGTCATTTGGCTGCTGACCAGGCTTGGGACAACAAGGCGATTCCCGGGATTGGGTAGTATCACGCGCGCACATGTATTATTTTTCGAGTGGAGTAGACAGCTGGGAGGGTGGTGGCGGATGGTGGATTTGGCATTTCTGAGGGACCAATCGAGTTGAAAGCTCAATGACCAAAGATTTTGAGAAGGCAGGCCATCTAGCAGCGATTTTTATGCAAACCAGCAGAAAACCCATTAATGTGACCTGTTCTGAACAGGTAGGAAACTAGCTGATGCTATCAAACCTCCGCATCTCGATTTTCCCTGGCCTTACAGGGCACTAAAGTATACAAAAACGTTCGTCTCGGGCTGGAGAACCAGAAAAAAAATATCATGGATTTATGAGGAAGCGCAAAAACACAGCGAAAATCGTATTAGCGGTTTAATTTTGGCATTTAGCGAGCCGGAAAATTCTGAGAATCCGTTAAAGGATGTCTATCTTTCCTTCCCATCTAATTAAGACACTGTCTTTATCTGCTTCTCTCTCTCTCTCTCTCTCCCTCTCTCTCGCGCTCTCTCGCGCTCTCTCTCTCTCTCTCTCTCTCTCTCTTCCTCTTTCCCAATAAAAAAACATTGCCACTGAAAATTTTAGCGAACTAATCAACTATTTTGAGCTTAGGCCTAGGCTTAGGATTAGGCTTAGGCCTAGACTTAAACGCTAAGGCTTAGGCAGAAAGAGCATTCCAAACTACAATATCCGGATCAAAAAATGAACCAACCACCTTGGAGAGCGGCAAAAGTCGTGGGCGAATACATCCTCCCCCTGCCCATTTAAAGGTGCAGTCGACCGCAGTTCCGCCCCATGACTTTTGCCCATTTTTTAGCGAGGCGGGAAATGTTGGCGGGGATTTTTGAGAGAGCTTCATGTGGTGGTCATGGTCTACTTGCCCGAGTTATATTGTTCTTTTCATCGTCACCCCTAATGGGTTTGGTATTGAGGGGTAGTCGAGGGGAATCAAGAGCCGGGGGCTTTTAGCACAGAGATTTTCAGAGCAAATCCAACTTGGGGATCTTGGAAGGAGACGATATTAGGTTTCCACGGAGTTTCGGGACGATACCCAGCTTGGCTTCAGCGGAATTTTGTACTGATCAACACATGGTTTTTATCCACGAAACGAGCACTTGTTAAAGCGTCAAAAACACTTAAAATGGCCCGATTCAGTCCGCTGTTGCGCATTCATAAGTTTTTAAGCTGGTCGTCGCGTAGATTCGGAAAATGCGTTTTCATCGTCGCAAAATTTAGCGCAAGATTGACATGGTCCTTGGCAGGGTTCTACAAAACGAGCTCTACTCTTTGAGCAAATCGGCAAAAATGGTCAGACTATGGAATTGGAAGCTTTTAATCAGTGTTGGCATTGAAGCATGGTCGCAGCTGCCATTAAATCGCCGGAATAATCTTGATCCATGGAGACGAAATAAATAGTATGGATCGGAAATGCCGACGAGAGTCAAAATACCGACAGCCAGGGTATTCGGTGATGAATTTTTTTAGATGGTTATGGATTCAGGCGAATCTACCCTCCCGGGACTTGGTCTACTCCCGCAAATAGTTGACACCGTGTCGAGGGTTTGGCTGTCCGGATATGGTTGTCGGCATTCCGGCCCGTCGGGATTTTGGGTTCCAACCTGTCGGGACTTCGGTCTGTCGGGCTTTTGGTTTCTCGCCTGTCGGGATTTCGGACGCCGATATTTTGGACGTCGAAATTCAATCTTAATCGCTACATCTCGTAAATACCGACAAGATTGGGAATTTTCAATATTTCGAGTTTTAGAATCACTAGTTATTTGACTTTCCAGGGCCTTTAAAGTCCACGGCCATTGTATCCTCCTGGGGTATTAGCATGGCCCTTCCCTCGGGTTGGCCATCTGTCGCTTCCGTCCATAACCGGCCATGCCATGTCGTTCTCTCTCTCTCTCTCTCTCTCTCTCTCTCGCTCTCTCTCTCTACCCTCTCTGCCCTCTCCACCCTTTCGTGTGTCCCTCCCCCTATATGGGCCCTCTCCTCTCCGGGTGCCACCGAGAATTCTCACGTTTTATTCTCCTCCTCCTCTTCTTTCACCATGCTCGCCTCCACCCCACTCCACTTCATCACAAAACATGCGCTGCCTGGCGCTACGCCAAGTTTTTTTTGCTTTTCTCGAAGCAAGAATTGCCAAATTATGGTTAAAGTGTTGATATTTATTTGATTACGCTTCCTAAAGGGTCTTTGCTAGCTTGACATTTTTTCTTAAAAAGATTTGGTAGCTGGCAATGTCGGTAAACACGAATTATAATTTGAATTTACTGTAAAATCGGGATTTAAATTAATTTCGACATGAATCCCTTTTTAAAACGTTTTAATTCGCATTTTTTTGTTTTAGCCGAAGCTTTCTTGGATTCATATTTAGACAATTTCCGGATTTCCGGCAGTGGGATTATTCATTTTTGTTCTCTCTCTATCGCTCCCTCTCACTCTTTCTCTCTCTCTCTCTCTCTCTCTCTCTCTCTCTCTCTTCTCGGCTTATTCACCCAATTCCAGCCATAACTTGGCTATTTTCCCCTTCTTTCCCCACAAAAAATCCCTTGTCCCCTTCCCTCCATTGTCTACGCGCCAATAAAATAGCCCCAATTTCCGTGGTGTCTAGAAGGCTATTTTTTTGCGTGAAAGTGCATATGTTGGCCTTGACGGGACATATGAACTGTGCCGAGAAAGTTTCGTCAAACAGTCAGAGTTCCCCCGATTCGCAATTCGCAAAACACTTCCAATTCGCTCCTATCGACGTGTCGTGGAAAATGCGGAATTTATGGGGTCGAGAATCTACAGAGAATTTAAATTTTATTTGGATGAAAATCTTCTATCAAGAAATTCTGGAAAAAACGAGAAGAGCGAAAGAGAGAAGGAGAGAGAGATAGAAAGAGATAGGAAGAAAGAGAGAGAAGCAGAAGAGAGAGAGAGAGAGAGAGAGAGAGAGAGAGAGAGAGAGAGGAGAGAGAGAGTAGAGAGAGGAGAGAGAGAGAGAGAGCGAGAGAGCGAGAGAGAGGACGAGAGGACGAGTAGGCGAGCAAGAGTAAGAGCGCGAAATTAAATCGCCCAACAGATTTCACTTTAAGAAATTACCCCGCACTCAAAATTCCAAAAATTCGGTTTAATTCCCCTTTCAAGCCCTTTAAAATTTATTCTATATTTTAAATTTAAGTTGAAGCAATGTTCTTCGACCTCTGGGCCCACGCATGGAAAATAACCTTGGCAGCAAAGTTTTAACACATCCAGGCGGTGGTGGCCGTTAAAAAGGGAGGGGATGGGCGGCTGTTTGTGTGACATGTTGTTGTCTCTGTTTCTCTCTCTCGCTCTCTCTCTATCCCTCTCCTCTCTATTCCCCTTTTTTCAATCCGTCCCTCAAAAATCCGGGGGATTGCCCCTTGGGCCCGCAGTTCCGGCTCGATTCCCGGGACGTTCCGCGGCACTCCAACTTACGTTCAAATGGATACTGTAGATTCGGAGGATCCGTCATTATTTGATGGGGCGATGCTGCAGCAGCGGGTTCAATCCCTTCTCAACGAGGGCCTGCAGCAGGGCCATCGGCTGGCATTATCGTCGGATTTGTGGAGGTGGGAATGGGATTTCTGTTTTGCAAATAAATTTGATACATTTTTATTAAAATTCTCTACATTATAACCATCGTAATTAAATGTAGTTTACTTATAAAAATGCTTAAAACTTGATGAAATATTTTTGCAGTAATTTTTGGTGAGATTTACACTTTTTCAGATACGCCAGTGAATGTTCCTCGGCATGTGACGTTCTTTTGACCCTGAGCCATCAAGATGATGACGAATCGATGAAAGAGACGGTGCACTGGATCGTCAATACGGTAATCTAGACCCCGGAATTCCGTATCTTTCCAAGTTACGCCACCTGGAGCCGGCGTTGGTCGTCGAGGTTCGCTACCATCGTCTGAATGATTGCTATGGGCTGTATTTGACGGCGGAGTATAGGGATTTGTTAAAGGTAGGAGAGAGACAGATAGAAAGAGATAAAAGCGAGAGAGCGAGAGGGAGAGAGAGCGAGCGAGCGAGTGCGAGTGAGAGAGAGCAAGAGAAAGCGAGACAGAGAAATACAGAGAGAGAGAGAGAGAACGAGAGAGAGAGCGAGAGAGTGAGGAAGATCGAGATTGAGGGAGTGAGAGAGAGCGATAAAAGCACAGAGAATACGAATCACCCACATTTTAGGGCGCCGAACTCTGCCACCTGAAGAAGCCGCTAAAGCTAAAGTTTGGCGGCGGCATGCGAGACTTTTGCTTCGACGAAGCGCACTGTTTTGTGGGGGTAGAGGTGAGAGTTTTGCTCTAAACTTGCTCATACCATGAAATTCATTAAATTCAATTTCAGCACAAAGCCCATTTCTTATCCGGCACCGAGCGAGCATTAATCGTCAAGCAGATCCTGGAAAGTGTCAGAATACCTAGGGGCGGTTTGGTGTTGTCAACGAGGAGCCGCAAGGTGGAGCTGCCCGGCTCTGCGCCGTTGGGTGGGGAATTCAAGCGGTACTGAAGTCAGATTCAGTTGGGCAACTCTCGGCTGCGGGGCTGGTTGACCGAAGTCTTCCGCTTCATAACAAGGAGGAGCTTCGAAATCTGCAGAAGGGATGGGTGATGTCACTCGTTGATCGGCAGCCGTTGGATGCGATTAAGGCAAGTAGAAAGCATACTACGTAAGCTGAGGCTTCAGACAAAGAAAAAACTAAGCCTAAGTCTCCTAAGCGAAGTCTAAGCCTAAGCCTGAGCTAAGCCTAACCTAAGCCTAAGTCTAAACCTAAATTTAGAACTATTTCGGAACCGAAATCGCGATGTACTTCTCCTGGCTGGGTTTCCTAACAACGGCCCTCTGGTTCCCAGCCGGCATCGGACTCGCCATGTTCTTTTTTGGCGGCGGTGTATATCGAATCCAGCAAGGAGAACCGGAAGAAAATGACGAAGAAGACACCTATCAGGTAATTTACCGATGTTTGTTTAAAATACAAATTCATTTCAGCTGTTCAGCGACATTTGCTTTGTCCTGTTCGCCTTTTTCAATTGCATTTGGTCCACGGTATACCTTGAGCTGTGGAAGCGGAAGCAGGTGTGGAACGGAGTACACGGCGATAAGCTTTGGTTTAGGCGGAATTGGCGTTCAAGTGGGGAACATATACGGTGGAGGCGAATGCCTTGCTGCAAGACCCGAGACCGGGGTTTAAGGTACGTACAATCGGTCGCAAATTTTTGGGTTTGTGGAGGGCTTTGAACTCAGGAACGTAGCGGAAAACCCGAAGCTTTAAGCCGAAGCCTAGGCCTAAGCCTGGCATACACATAACCAAGCTCAAGCCCAAGCTTAAGCCAAACCTAAGCCTAAGCCTAATTAATTTTCAACAATTTTGAGTTAAATAGTTCATTCGATAAAGAAACTTTTTCTGAATACGATGGCGATATTCGTTTTTGAGGAATCAGACGGGAAAGGCAAGATAAATGACTTTGAAGTTCGAAAATTTGGGGAAAAAAATGGAACTTTGAAACGCTATAACTTTTTAAATTGGGCTATTTAGCAAAAAATAAAAGCGGATTCGAAATCAGCAAAAAATTCTGCACAAAATAAGCTGGGTCCCATAACGAAACGCCACCTTGACCTTAGGTGGTTCCCTTGTAAGCCCGCCTAAGTTACGGCTAAACCTACTTGAAATTTCAGGGCGAATACACAGCTCCAAACGCGGTCACCGGGCTCCCCGAACCCCAGTATCCGGCTTGGAAAAGTGCGGCAGTGCGGTATTGTCTGACTTATCCGGTCACCGGTCTCTGCGTTCTCGTCATGTTCGCGGCAATGCTCGGCATATTTATGGCACAGGATACGGCAAATTTGTAAGTTTCTCTCTCTCTCGCTCTCTCTCGCTCTCTCTCTCTCTCTCTCTCTCTCTGTCTCTCCCGTCGATATCAAACTTTTCCAGCTACTTTGGCCATTCTTCTTTCTTCGGTTGGGTTTGCTATCTCCCCATGGTCGTCTACGCCCTTCTCGTCGTCGCCAGCGAGAAGCTTTATCGACTCTTGGCCCTCTTCCTCAACGATCTCGGCAAGTTTGCCTTCAGTTCTCTAGAATATCCAGTCATCTTTCAGAAAACTACCGTACCGCCGAGGAGTACGAGAATTTCCTCGTCTCCAAGATTGTCATCTTTCAATTCGTCACGGCCTTTGGGTCGCTGTTCTATACGGCATTTATCATCAGGGATATGAGGAGACTGCAGGAGGTATCCAAAAAAAAAAATAAACTATTTTATGGTTTTTTTAGACGCTGGCAACGCTGCTGATCACCCGCCAGCTCACGCAGAATATTATGGAAATGGCGGTGCCGTTTGTCATCGAGAAGTTCAAGTTTTCGCAGTTGACTTATAAGTAAGTCTCTCTCTTTCTCGCTCTCTCTCTCTCTCTAGCTCTTTCTCTCTCTCTCTGGCTCTCTCTTTCTCTCTCTCTGTCTCTCTTTCTCTCTCTCTTTCTCTCTCTCTCTCTCTCTCTCTCTCTCTCTCTCCAGAATCCCCAATTCTTCAGGATGACCCGTTCAATGAGCGACGACACGCTCCGCCGACACGTTCAACAAGTTCGCCGAAAGCGAAAGGAGAGCGATGATGCCCCATCTAACTCATCGGTAGCCTTTAAGTAGACCGATTTTAACCTAGCCTTTTGCAGCCCCTAACCCCCAACGACTTGCACGAGACGTTCGAGGTGCGGCTGCGGAAAATGGCGCGCGAGCAATCCCCAAGCGAAGAGGAGGAGCTGGACGTCGATAGTAGCAGCTCGTACTCACAATTGGTAATTGCTTAACTACTTTTAATTTCCTAAATTCTAGAATGGAACATCGCCAAAAATAGGTCGTTCTCCCAGGCTGCCGCTTCCGGAATTCGTTCCCTACGCTGATGGTAGGCCATTCAAAAATTCCTAAAAGATTTTTGCTAGCTTGCCCACCTCTTTGTAAATATTAAGATTTTATAACGCTCAAATCTTGTGTTTTAAAAATGTTATAAACCTTTTTAAGGAGTCGAAGTCACTCAAGCCGAGCTGGAGAGCCTGATGAGCGTCTACGAGCGCCCGCTTGACGACTATTTGGAGATGTTTATTCAGGTATTCTCACGATTTTTAGACGCTTTTTGATGAGTGTAGTACGATGTATACCTTTTACGTCTAAATGCCCCTGATTTTGCAGTTCGGCTACGTTCTTCTATTTTCGCCGGCTTTCCCCCTGGCTGCAGCGTGTGCCCTCCTCAACAATTTGATCGAAATTCGGGTCGACGCGTTTAAGGTATATTTTTCTACGATTGCCATAAAGTAAATGCTGTCGAAAATTATAATGTCGAAATTTTAGCTTCCCGGAATTCCAGAAAGCCAAAATTTCAATATGTCGACATTTTTTGCGTCTTTTTGGATTTTTTTGAAGTTTTTCCGGAGATCTGTGTGCGTAAATTTCGACATTAAGAAATTTCAACACTAGGGATTTCGCCATTATGGTTTTGGACATTTTCAAAGTGAACCTTCAATTACTTTAGATGTTCCAAAAATTTCGGTGATTTTTTAAATCGTTGAAAATCCCGAATTTCAGCTATGCAACACGGTGCAACGGCCGTTTGGGCGTCGCGTGAAGGATATCGGGGCTTGGCAACATTCCATGCAGGTATTTCGCCGTTTCCACTAAGGCAGACGACTTTAAATAATTTGATAGCCACTATAAGCCCCTTTTTAGTGGCTCGGTACGCTGGGGGTGATGGTCAACTGCGCGCTGATAGGCCAATCCGGCCTTGTTCAGCGAATATGGCCCGGTATCAGCTGGGCTTCGCAGGTTTGCCTTAACACACGTTAAAATACGGTATCAAATTTTATTGAAATTTCCCAAGATTATTGTCTTTTTTTATGTGCGCTATAGCGCGCCCTTTTCGCCTTTTCAATCACCCACCCCGTACGGCCCCTCCACCCCCTCGCGCTCTCTCCTCCCTGCCCGGGCCCCGCCCCCACTCCCTCTCCTAGCCCGCACCCAACCCCTCCCACAGAGCGTCGGTGGTTCAGTGGTAGAATGCTCGCCTGCCACGCGGGCGACCCGGGTTCGATTCCCGGCCGACGCAATTCTTTTTGCTTTTTGGCAGGGTTTTAGCGATTGGCTTCCAGATTGTGCTGATCGTCATTTTGGAGCACGTAATTCTCGGGATTCGCGCTCTAGTGGATTCTGCAGTGCCTGATGTTCCTGAATGGATCCGGGTGGAGATTGCAAAGCAAGAGCACTACCGGAAGGAGGCCTTTAAGGTACTGAGAAGGGTTATTTTAAAAATTTCTAGCTCTTTCAGAGGAGCACCCGTTTGATTGACCGATTAGAGAGGCCAGAGTTGGCACAGACACCTCCGATAGACCCCGTAAGTCTTTAGAAAAATACGAGAAAAATGATGAGATTTTTAACCTACCTTTGCAATTCGCCCCCCGCTTTTAGGTGGTAATTCCTCGGCTCGAAGGGCTAGTGGAAGTAGCGGATAAATGCCCATCCCCGACCCACCGGCCTTCCGAGGCATCGGCGAGCCATATGGAGCCCAGGCCGGGCGCCGCGGGACCCGTTAGTTTTGTTTATTCGACTTTGACCATGTGTGAGAAATCTCCCGACCAAAATATACGAGCGACCTGGTTTTAGCTGAATTTTAACGTTGTTCCAGTTGGACTGCGTCTTTCAGCCGTGGACCCGGATTATAAGGTTCAAAGTCAAAAGATAGAACCTCGAAAAATTTATGGGTTTTTGGGAGCTTTAATTGGATTTTTCCTGGCTTTTCTGGTATTTGCTATACTATATTTTTAAAATGTAAACCATCGAATTCAATGGCTAGAAAATGAAGATTTAACTTTAAAGAAAAATCCTCCAATTTCAGAGCGCTGACGCGCCGCCCGCGAAGCGCAAGGGCACGTCGTCGCTGTTCAAGCGCCGGAGCATCACCCCGATGATGAGATTCACGCATTTCATGCGCAGAGAGCCGTCACCATACAAAAATTAACGAAATCAGGGTTCTGACTTCTCCGAACTTCTAGCCACAAATCCGACTTCTCCCCTGCCCAAAACCTATTCAGTGCCCTTCTTACCGTAACCCAAATGTTTCCCACTCCACGGGTCTTCCAGTGCATTCATTCCAGGATTCCAAAGCTTTTACAGCCGCCCCCACCATCTGTGATCATTTTTTCACTCTTGCTTTTCTCACTTTTTAAGCCATTTATTCACCCGTAAAATTTTTCGGTCTTTAATTCGATTCACAATACATACACGTAGAAACAAATAAAATGGTGCCGCAGAATACAGAAACATATAGTTTTTAAATTGTAGCGATCATTGAGCTGTTCGCCCTCTGGCGACGGGTGATGGATCGTCATCAAGCGCTTGGGGTAGGGAGGCCGAAAAAGCTGTAGTTCGTGAAGTAAAGTTGTGGCAGCTTCAGATTGAGCCTAAACCCAAGCCTAAGCATAAGATCGAGAAGCCAGCATCGAAGCCTAAGCCTACACGAAACCTACGCAAATCTGTGTTCAAGCTAAGCCTAAACCTAGGCCCAAGCCCAAGCTCAAGCCTGAGTTCAAGCCTAAGCTCAATCCTAAGCCTACACCTAAGCCTAGGCTTAAGCCTAAGCTTAGGCCTCAACCTACGCTTCTGCAACGGAAATTGAGAAACGAAGCTTAGTGAGCCAGATTGCGCGTTCACCAGGCGTAGACGAACTCAAAAATTTTCAGGAAAAAGCGTAGCATTGGCTGGCGAAAACCAGCTAGATGACTCATATTCACAGCTCCGCTTCCATCGTTTTTCTTGCTGATCGCTGCCCGATATCATCGTCGCAGCCAAAACAGAGCTGGGACCAGAATTGCCACCCGATTTCTTGGGTTCAGAAGCTTCCCCATCCTGATGATCTCTGCCTCCGCCCTCGGATTCGCACCAATTAGTGGGAATTTCAAAATTCCAGTTCTCAAATGTCCGTTGCTAGTCTGCCCAGCTTGCTGCAACTTTTGGTGTCTAAATACTTGGAATTTCTGGAATGTTGCACTTTTTCTTGCTTATATGCTTGCTTATCTGAGCCCGCGGTTTTATCCAGTACCTCAAGCCTATCAAATGGTAACTGAATGCCTTGATTTAGAAGATATCTGGGCGGAATCAGGTGACGGAATGGGTTAAGGGCACACCTGTGTATCTACGGATAGGTCATTTGGGGTGGATCGTCCACCCCACACAGCTGTTTATTCTCGGCTGCCGCAAATCACTCTTGGCCTCGCTCACTCTCTAGCTCTCTCTCTATCTCTCGCTCTCTCTCTCCACTCTCTATTGCATATCCCAAAAGATCCCCCTCAAGGGTCTCACCCTTCCCCCTTCTTCCAATATATGCCCCCCAGGGCAATTAACCTCAGCCTTCCGCTAGCGCACACACACCAAAGAGTTGCCGAATTGAGCCTAAGAATCTCTGCTAGCCCGCCCTGAACCTTTTACGTAAAGTTTATCTGTTGGTTTAGTTGTCTAAAGAATCTGTTTCTCCTAGAAAAATTCTGGTCTACCCAGACCTGGGTTCGTATCCTTACGAAACGCTGCTAGCCTACCTGTTCCTCGTTTGGGTCGGATTCCCCACGAAACTTTGCTAGCAGCCTACATTCCACTATGACCTAAGAATCTCTGCTAGCCTGCCTGGTCATTATTTAGCTTTTTATACCGCTCCACCTTGGATTCCTCAAAATTCTTTGCTAACTTGCCTAACCGCGGTTATTGATAGGTGATAAATCAGCATTCCTGAATTGCCTCTGCTAGCATGCCGGTGGCCACAATTTTTAGACTTATAAATCACCATGACATGAATCTTCAAGAATCTCTGCTAGCATGCCTAGATTTGCTATCATAATTCCTAAATTTCATTGTTTTCGAAATTTCCGTGTGTCGGAATTTCATAATGTAGAAATTTTTGCATAGAATTTGGGTTTGTTTTCGGTAGATTTGCGTAAAGTGAGACTTTATGATACATTATGAAGCTCCAGATTTGCCTAGCTTATTGATTATCAAGGATTCCTTAATAATTCCTGCTAGCCTGCCTGCTTTTCGAGGCGATTTCTCGATCCGGAACAGCCGTCATTTAAGTATGATTCACCCACCCTGGAACCTGCTGATTCCGCCCCATGCATCAGTGCTCGGAAAATCAATTTCCACCCAGCACCCGGTTCGCCCTAAAAACGACACGCAAACAGACAGACAGACAGGCAGACACAACTGACAAACATCTGTTTTTCTGCCGATATTGCAAATTGGAATCCGGTTTTTCAATTTAAATCGGATTAAAAATTGGCGAGCTCGTTTCGTCACTAACGAGGGGTGCCTGGGAATTGAAAAAGCTTCAAAAAATTGTTTTTTTTATGTTTATCTAGTTTTTTTCTTCACTGTTCCTTTAAAATTGCGGAAAAGATTAAAATACCGTCCAATAATGTCTATGGCTCAAATTCCGTTCAAATACACCTTCGCGTAGTCCCACCAAAAATGGTACCGGACTCGAGTAGCCCGGGGGAGGGAAAGGGTCAGCAAAAGGGGGCACGCTTCCCACCGGTGAACCCAGAGAACGAGAAGCATTTCTCTCTCTCTCTCTCTCTCTCTCTCTCTAGCTCTCTCTCTCGTCACTGACCACTACTCCCCCTCTTCCCCACACTCCGCCCATCCCCTATTTTCAGCGGATCCGCAGCCCCCTGAAAGCCCCCCGGTCCCCACGGAAAGCCGCTAGCAAATTTCATCGAGTTTCGCCACGAATTTGCATCTAGAAAGCTTTAGCTTCTCTATACCAAATGATCTTAAATTCCTTCAAAATTATGCAATTTAATGAGAGAACATGTTTTTTCCGAATTGCTTACGCCATTTTATTTCCGCTGCCCCAAGGGTTCTCGAGCTTAGAGCTTTCCAAACAGCTGGCTGTCTCTCTCTCTCTCTCTCCCTCTCTCTCTCTCTCGCTCTCTCTCCCTCTCTCGCCTAAGTTGTTTACCCGCCAGTCGTCTCTGCCCTCCAAATCAGCTGCCATTCCTTAGGCTAGCTGGTCAGGGCTTTTCGCACGCTATTTCAACGTTTCCCCTGACATTTTTGGCGTTAGAATTGCTCACGGTTGCTTTAAATTATTTTAAGGCTTCCATAGCTCTATAACCTTGTTTACCCTATGTTCTTAAAGTCCCAGCAAGCTACAAAAATTTTTGGCTAGATTGTGGAGCCCAACGCCAGCCGGGCCCCTGACCTACTGTATCTCGGCTCCCCGTTATCCTACAGCCGTGTAATGTATACCAAAATACTCGCCAGAACAAGACGAACATTTTGCTATTTTTTGAAACGCTGTAGGACAAGAAGGGAGAGAGAGCGAGCGAGGGAGTGAGAGAGTGCGAGCGACAGTGAGTGAGAGTGAGTGAGATTGAAAGAGAGAGCTAGAGAGAGAGCTAGAAAGCGAGAGAGAGAGAGAGAGAGAGAGAGAGAGAGAGAGAGAGAGAGAGAGCTGCAATACAAAAGGTGGCGCCGGCTGGGAGTCTGCAGTCCTACCAAACTTTTATGGTTCTCGATATCCACTCTTTTCCTAGATATTTCGGCACACGAAATAATTCTAATCTTATCGCTGACTCATCGGGGCTATCATTTCCGTAGGGGTACAAATTATGTCCATCCTGTTAATGCTCGAAAATCGCGTCTAGATGTTCGAAGGGCGGGTTGAGTCAAGGAGGGCCGCCGCAAGGTCGCTTTGTAAGGCGCAACCGGATTCGGAATAGGAGAGAGAGAGAGAGAGAGAGAGAGAGAGAGAGAGAGAGCGAGGCATAGAGGAGAGTCTAGAGATAAAAATAAAAACACGCCGTTTTCCGTGTTTTTCCGCCGAGACTGTCCCTCCCCTCGTGTGTCTGTGTGTGAGTAGAGGACCCTTCCGTCAACATTCACAATGAAATGGGTCCCCCAGGTCGGGATAGAGATAAGAGCGAGGGAGGAGAGCCCCAGGGAAGCATAGGGTTCTGACTCATGAATGGTCGACACGAACTGTGCGCGGGGCCCTGAAACAATCGCCCGTATTTTTTGAGTAGTTTCTTTGACTATTTCAGTGGTTACTGGGCGCGCTAATCCACATTGACAACCTGGGGGTCACGAGTGTGGTGGCGGAATTTCAAAATGCCGCGATTTCTAGGGCATAAAACGGGTAGAATTGGGTGGCTTGGTAGGAAATCTCCGTGAACCTTGCTAGAATTTTTTTGGAAACCTTGTTTTCCGCAAAGAGTCTCTGCTGGACGGCCATGTTGCGCTTGACCATTTACATTGTGTTTTTCTCAAAGGATCTCTGCTAGCCGTCCCAGCTGTTTTTACATTTTTTGCTCCTCGCAAAGGATCATGCTAGCTGACCTACCTAATTTTTAAAATTTTCTATGATTTCTTGGCAAAGGATTCCTGCTACGTTGCTATAGCTTTACTACATTTCTCCCCCATTTAAAGAATCCCTGCTAGCTACCCAATATTGCATAGTATTTCCGCATTATTCCAACGTACACCAACCGTTCTTTGTATCATCTCGTACTGTTTGCAGTCGGCAAGCCTTTTATTGGCCCCGCTGCATAGATGTATCGATAATATCGTGGCGTCATCGATTCGGGGCCAGTTCTTCCTTTCTTTGGGCTGTTTGTCAAGGTGCCAGAATGGTCAGTGAGAGAGAGAGAGCGAGAGAGAAGGAGAGAGAGAGCGAGCGAGCGAGCGAGAGAGAGAGAGAACAACACAAACATATAGGCAAATAGGGGAACATCTCCTTTTCTAGGTTCCGCCTATCCGTATCGTCTATCACTTCCGTTTTTCGCTTTAGAATTTCATAGCGTAATCGGTTGTACGAAGTATACAAGGGTATAGACGTTTCTCTCTCTCTTTCTCTCTCTCTCTCCCTCTTCATACCCCCGAAGATACCCCGAAGGCACGTCGTCGCTAGATACGGGGCGATAAGGATCCCCGATCATTAGTACCGCCTTTTTGTCTACCCGTTTTTCCGACCTATTTTTTGTCTCCCGCGCATTTTGCGCGCAATTACACATCTCTTCCCTCTACTAAAATTGTTTAATTTACAATATACTAAAAAGATTCATACCAAATCGCTTATTAACAAATTGGGCCATCCCGCCAAGACATTACGCAATTATCGGGCCGCCTAACAACCCGTTCGCACCCAATTTATGGCTCATATTTGGGTCAGCGTGTTTAGGGCTTGGGAATTTGATCCCTAAACATATAATTATTTTTTAAAGTAGGAATTTACAACATGAAATGTTTTCTCCTTTATTTTTGTCTCGCAAACTCTCTTCCTCTCTTTCTCTCTCACTCTCTCTTGCTCTCTTTCTTTCTCTCTCTCACTCGCTCTCTCTCTCTCCTTCTCTCTCTATCTCTCTCTGATCTTTTCAGTCCTAAAAACAATCTCGACATTACGAGCGTCTAGACGAATCATCGGCCCGTGCCCGTATATCTCTGATTCTCGCAACGGCACTCGCTCTCTCATCCTACTATATATAAAAAAATAGTGTTTGTGTGTGTGTGTGTGTGTGTATATTTGCATGCACTTCCGTTTGGATGTTCCGCACCTACAGCCTCAGGGAAGCATTTTTTCGGTAGGGAAGAAACGTCATAGGGTAAAGAAGGGGCTGGAATCGACTGCACACACATAAAAATTTTGAAAATGTGCGGCTTTCGCTATTAAAAATAGGTTTTTGTAAAACCCTGTTTGTTAGGGGAAATTAGCATGCTCCGGAAGTAGGAAGAGCCTATATAAAGGGACAGAGGAGCCGTTTTTCACTTTTTTCTTGCTAGAATTCAGGAAGAAACATGCAAATTAAGGACTTTCACAGGTCCTGGACGGGGCCAGGGTTGAAAAGCCGCGAAGCGGTTTTTCAACCCTGGTTTCCTCTAAAATAACTCGCCCCTTTAAAAGGCCAGTGACTCATCTCCGTTGCCTTTTGCCTAGCTTTTGCCCTATTTGCCGACGGGCTTAGTTTTCGCAGGTCTTTGGACGCGCATCACTTTCAGTTTTTGGCTACCTTCGTGTCTATTTCTGATATTTTTGTTGGTAGGATAGCTTTAGGGTGAGAGACAGAAAAAGAGAGAGAGCGAGTGAAAGGGAGAGCGAGAGAGAGAGAGAGAGAGAGAGAGCGCGCAAGCGAGATATCGTTGTTAGGCCCCTAACATGTTTGGGGCGGTCACCATCTCTGAGATAAGTGGATCCGTAGCGGAATTAGTAATGGAGTGGAATGAAGTGGGTTGCTAGAGAAAGAGAGAGAGAGAGAGAGAGAGAGAGAGAGAGAGAGAGAGAGAAAGAAAGAGCCAGAAAAAACTCCCTTGCATACCTGGATGACCCATCCAGGCCGTCACAGGGCCGGGGAGGATCTGTCGGAACAGTGACCTTCATTCTTTCTCTTTCTTTCGTGCGGGCTCTCTCTCACTCTCTTTCCTCTCCTTTGGGAAATACCGCTTACCGCACCCAAACAGATTATTTTGGTCACAGCTGTGGGCAGTTTTTTAAGTTTCATGATGTTGCCTAGGGGGCAATTTGGGTGAGAGAGAGAGAGCGAGAAAGAGAGAGAGAGGGAGAGAGAGAGATTTTCTCCCGAATACGTGAATAATACAGATTACCATTCACTATGCAATTCATCATCATAGTGGGAGGACTGTCATTATGTTGTGTCGCGTACAGATCCCAGTGACTCATACGTTTCTGCTTCTATTTTGAGCTTTTCAATTTATTCTCCCATGCCGTTCCATGTTCCCTATGAATCTCATTTATTTTTATGAATTCCGACTGGGTAGCATTAATTTTGAAAAGCCGGACATTGATCGGGGGATTTTGGCCAAAATACGCAAACAATTTTTAAGGTCCGATTTGTCGTTAAAATCGACTTTTTTGCTATCTTATTTATTTGATCGTTTACTGCTTTTTTAAAAGTTAAATTATATAATTTTTCAGGCAATGCGATGGAAGAGCCTCAATTCTGCGATTCCGTTCCTTCTCTTCTCCTTAATTTATCGAGTAACTTCAGAAGACACGGGTCCAATCGGAGAGCATGTGTGCACAGTACCAAAATTGTAAGTTTTCTAAGCTTATTCCTAAGACTAAGCAATAACCTGCTTAAGCCTAAGCTTAAGCGAAGCCTAAACCTAAACCCTAGCCGACCTTATTTTTTTCCAGAGTCGATTCCTATGAGATCCAGAAAGTCGTCCGGCCGACGACGCTCGTCGATTACGAGACGTGTGCCGATATTACGCAGGGATTTAGCTGTAAAACTGTCAAGTAAGTTTTTTGAGCTTGCAAAAATTTCATGGGGGAGCTAGATAGGCTAGCAGAGATCCTTAGGGAATCAGGCCCAGCTTGCAGATGTCTGTGCTTCGGAGTAGGTTAACAGCAGATAGCCGGGATCCTTGGGGAATCGAGGCAGCCCAGCAGCGATGCTTAGAAAAATCAAGGTTAAGCGAGCAGAGATTATTGGGGAATCAGGCGCAGACCGCCTGGGAAATCGAGACAGCCTAGCAAAGATGCTTGAGGAGAATCATGGATAATCGAGCAGAGACCATTTGGGACTCGAGTAAGCTAGCAGAGAACATTGGGGATCGGGTAAACTTGCAGACGTTCTTAGGGAATGGAGTCGCATAGCAGAGTTATCTAACGAATCAGGGAGGACTAGCCGAGATCTTTGTGCCCGGCATGCTAGCAGAGACCCTTGGGGAGTCGGGTAGGCTGCAGGTAGCCTTGTGGAATCGGGGTAAGCTAGCAGAAAGCATTTAGGAGGCGGAAGTCGGGGCAGTATAATAGACATACATGAAGAATCAGGCAAACCTGCAAAGATCCTTGAGGAAACGGTAACATTCTGATCTTTTACAGGACCGGCAACAAGGTCACCTACGAGCGACGGTTGAAGAAGATTGAAAAGTACGTGCGTGAGTGCTGCGAGGGGTACTACGAGACAAAGGACAGAATATGCAAACGTACGTGTCTCCAGCATCTTTTAAAGGACTCGGCAACCTTTCAGCCGACTGTAACCCGGCCTGCAAGAAGGGCCGTTGCGTCGAGCCGAACGTTTGCGAGTGCGACGCTGGGTATGGGGGGAAGACGTGTGCTTCGAGTAAGTTTTTAAGGCAAATTTGTCTTTTATGACTGATTTTTATGTCGTAATCGGTTAAGCGTATTTTTCGGCCGATTTTTCTGTCGTAATCGATAGGGTTAATTTTAGAATTGACCCCAATTTGGGTTTCATGGAGAATAATAAGGGGTTTTTCTGAGTTTCATAGCGTAATCGGTGAAACTCAGGAGAATTTGATTTTTACGATATGAAACTAGTTTTATTTAGACCTATTTTAATGGCGTAATCCGCTAAGCACATGTCGAACTCCAAAGCCGCTTGGATTTTCCGGAAATTCCATACCTTAATCGGTTAAACCCACCCAGAAAATGGCAGGATTCGGCTTTAAGATGACGGGGAACTTTTGTGCATAGATTTTCATAACGTAATCGGTTCAGATCTCCCCAAAAGCCTATCAAAATCCATTTCCAGCATGCTCCTTCGGCAAATGGGGCCCGTCCTGCCGAAATGAGTGCGGATGTGAGAACGGAGCGAGTTGCGACCCGGAGTCCGGAGTCTGCGCCTGTACTGTTGGTGGGTCAAAATAAATAGTTTTAGCTTGAAACGCTCTCTTTAACACAAAACGCCTTCTTTAAACATTTGATTTAGGGTGGAAGGGCGAAAAGTGCGGTGAGGTCTGCGACCCGGAGAAGGAATGGGGTGTCGGATGCAAGGAGAAGTGCATCTGCCAGAATGGCGGAAAGTGGGTGAAATTTATGGTTAGGCTTAGGCTTAGCTTGGTCTTAGCTTAGGCTTAGCTTGGGCTTAGCTTAGGCTTAGGCTCAGCTTGGGCTTAGCTTAGGTTTAGGCTTAGCTTGGGCTTAGCTTAGGCTTAGGCTTAGCTTGGGCTTAGCTTAGGCTTAGGCTTAGCTTGGGCTTAGCTTAGGCTTAGGCTTAGCTTGGGCTTAGGCTTGGGCTTGGGCCGAGCTGCGGTTTAGCTTCAGATTAGGCTGGGCTTAGCTTATGCTTAGCTCATGCTTAGCCTATGCTTGGCTTAGGCTTAGCTTAGACTCTGCTTAGGCTTAAATTAGGCGCAACGACATAACCTGGCTGCTTTAAAAATCCACTTACAGATGCGACGCGACAACCGGGGAATGCAAATGCCCAAAGGGATACGGTGGAAAGTACTGTCTACAGCAATGTTCCGAGGTACACCTAGTTACATCAATTTTAAATATCCATTGAAGGGAATGTTCGGGGAGGATTGCCAATTCTCGTGCAACTGCCAGAATGGGGCCACCTGCGACCGTGAGAATGGGAAATGCCTCTGTGCGCCGGGCTTCAAGGTGGGATATAGTTTGTAGTAGGGTTGGCAATTTTTAGTTTGTGGTTTCACTTTAGAATACCGTATATTTCTAGGGCCCCGTGTGTGAGGAGGCTTGCCCTGACGGGACATTCGGGCCAAATTGCGAGAAAAAGTGCAGCTGTCTGAACAATAACAACTGCGACGCGAAGACTGGAAAGTGAGTAGTTCAGTTTGGCTTAGGTCTAGGCTTAGGCTTGGCTTAGGTCTAGGCTTAGACTTAGGCTTAGGCCGAGGCTTAGGTCTAGGCTCAGGCTTGGCTTAGGTCTAGGCTTAGACTCAGGCTTAGGTTAGGATTCGAGGCTTAGGCCTGTGCTTAGCTCTAGGCTTAGGTTCAGGTTTTGCGGTGGATTCCAGCGACTTCGCTTGTCCATACTAATTTATCCACTTTTTTATTCTAAATACAATTAATTATTTATTTAGATGCATTTGCATCGGCTGGAAGGGAACACAATGCGAAACGGGATGTCCAAGAGGATTTTTCGGGCGCGACGTGAGTTTTTCGAGACAAAAAGGGGTATAGCGACAAGATACGTTTGCCAACATATACATTCATTAATACAACAAGCAATAAATCTTTACAAGAATAATATCCTTTCAGTGCTCGGAAAAGTGTCAATGCGCGGGCATCGACCGTCCCGATTCGAAGGCCGCATGCGACGCGATCACCGGTACCTGCCTATGTGAAAAAGGCTTCGCCGGGGCCGATTGTCAATTCAGAGGTGTGTACGGTGGAGCATTGCGTAGTTTTGTGTTTTCCAGCTTGCCCGGAGGATATGTGGGGTCAGAAGTGCGACCAGCAATGTACCTGTTTGATGGATAACACGGAGACGTGAGTTCTGGAGATTTACACAAGGTTTATGCTATTTTGTCATAGATTCCAAAAAGATCTTTGCTAGCCTGCCACGTCTGAGCTTCGAGAACAAGCACATTATAAAAAAAATATAGATTTAGAAATATAGATCAAAACCGCCAATTTTCGGTGAAAAATAAAAACCTTTAGTTTTCTGTTTTTTTAGCTTTATATATCCACAAATAATTCTACTAGAACCATAATTAATCTATCGTCCTAACCTAATCTTCTATCGATCCCCCCCCCCCGATAATAGAAAAGTTCCCGGTCATTTCCTAAAACCCAGAAACTTTTTTTCATTGCGATTTTCGATCCTTAAAGGGAGAAGCAGCAAGTTTGCCCTGCAAAGATCAAAAATTTCCGTTACACAACACCCTGCACCCCCTGTATTTCCAGGTGTACGCCCGATACCGGCGATTGCCGATGCAAAGCCGGCTGGACCGGTGATTCCTGCGAAAAGCGTTGCGACAAGATGCGCTGGGGTGTGGATTGCGGCCGGAATTGTACTTGCGACTTTGCCTTCGCCTCGGAATGTTCCCAGATAAAGGGGCATGCGTTTGTTTGCCCGGATATTATGGCACCGAGTAAGTTGCTTGTATCCAAGAGTCCTTAAAAGCGTTATGTGCAATCATAGTAAGCTCTATTTTAGCTGCAAGAAGAGGTGCCCTCCGGGAAAATTCGGACTTGACTGCGCCTTCGATTGCCAGTGCAAGCATGGCCAGTGCAATCCGGTCAACGGAAAATGCATCTGCGAGGAAGGTCGGTTTGCGGGGAACCGTTAAAGGTATCAGGAAGTAGCGAGGGTGGACCTTGCCTTCATGACCCCCTTTAAAGGGCACGTTCAGGGACGTTTTTTTGGAAAAAAGCAAAGATTTCTGCCGCGGCCGGGGGTCGAACCCGGGCCCCCCACTCGGGTGGATGGATACCAGTCAGCCACAGCTACAACCTGGCGAGGGGGTGAGGGGTGCCCCACGCCGCAAAGGAGGGAAATTGCCTGAATACTGCTTGAAACACGCAACGTGCAAGCCGTTTTGACACCATCAAGTGATCCTAATCGGTTACGTAATGGAAGGGCATTTTGTCATTTTCCAACAATGGTGAATTTGTCGACGCATTCATGAGAACCAGGATAGCACGAATTTACGCGTTTACACTCTAATTTTCAGGTTTCCAAGGCCCCGAGTGCGAATTCGGATGCCCGGCCGGCACTTCCGGTGCCGGGTGCAAGGCTTGCGAGTGTGGCGGAAATGGGCGCGGATGTTCAGCCCAGAATGGGACATGTCTCTGCCAGGCCGGCTTCCACCTTTCCGACGACAACAAATGCCAGTTGCCCTGTCCGGAGGGGTGGTTTGGAATGGACTGTCGGCACAAGAGTGCTTGCAAGGTGAGGTGTCCCACCCCTTTAATCCCCCCAAATCCTTCAGGTGCCTGGAAAACCGACAAAACGCGGGGCTACTGTGGCGGCCGATAGTGGCGTCTGCACATGTACGGCGGATTTTAAGGGTCCGTAGTTTTTGCTAGATTTTTTTGCCTTCAATGACCCTTTAAAAAGCGATATTTAGGCGAGGACTGCTCCACGCAATGCCCTCAAGGTCTTTTCGGGCAGGCGTGCAAACGGGAGTGTGATTGTGGGGATTACTTCTGCAATCAGGAGACTGGACAGTGCTCGTGTCCACCTGGGAAGAGAGGGCGACGATGCGAAGAAGGTCTGTTGATAAGCCTAGGCCTAAGCCTAAGCCTAACTAAGCCTAACCTAAACCTAAACCTGAGCCTAAACCTAAGCATAAGCATAAGCATGAGCCTAGGTAAGCCTGAGCCTAAGCCTAGGTCTAAGCAAAACCTAACCTACGCTTAGCGCAAGCCTAAGCCTAAGCCCAAAGCCCAAACCTAAGTCTGTCATTCCAGCCTGCCCTTCCGGCCATTTCGGCCTCGATTGTGACTTCGAGTGCCCGAATTGTGCCCAAAACGGAGAAGAGGGACCCACCTGCGATGGCCGGAACGGAAAATGCAAATCGTGGGTTTTAAGAAGAGTCCTAATCCTGATTGTGTTTCTCAGATGTCCGCTCGGAAAGTACGGCCACTTCTGCGAGGAAAACTGCCCGGCGGGGACCTATGGAAAGGATTGTGTCGAGGTATCGGGCGTCTGATTAGGAAATTAGCATCAGCTAAAGAGCTGGCTGAACTCCAGATAACCCCCCCCCCCCAGCCGAACCCCACCTACCGTATCTCGGCTCCCTGTTCATCTACAGATGTGTAAAGTACACCAAAATACTCACCAAAGCAAGGCGAACATTTTGGTATACCTTACACACCTGTAGATAAACAGGGAGCCGAGATACAAAAGTTCAGGGGCCGGCTGGGGGGATCTGGAGACTTACCAAAGAGCTCGAAGCTAAAACAATTTTATGGACATTTTTTTATTAAATTCCGTTTTTTAAAGCCGGTTTAGAAATGCTCGTGTGATGCCGGGGAATGCGACCCGGCCACTGGGAAATGCCACTGCCCGCCAGGAAGGGTCGGCGAGAGCTGCGAAAAAAGTGAGTCTCTCATAAAGTTAAAGGGACGGGCAAGGCCGGTTTTCGTATGGATTTTGCCAATCCGGTCACACGTGACGCGCCCGCCTTTCCATTGCGTAATCGGACAGACCTTTGCGTCGGCGGGCGCGTTGCGTGGCGCGGTCCCATGGGAGATCTGTGGCCAAAAGGACATCGAGCAGAAACATGCCGTACCTGATTCGGTCGCATTTTAGAATGCGACGCTGGAACCTGGGGTGTGGGTTGTTCATCTACATGCCCCCGATGTGCGAATGGAGGTGTTTGTGATGGCGAGACCGGGCTGTGTCTATGCAGGCCAGGCTGGCAGGGCAGGACTTGCGAGAGGCGTACGTTTATCGCGTTAATGATACCCTGTTTAGTTCAACTTTAAAGGGAGGGGTAAACTACTAGGTTCTTTTGCATTATCGGGGGGAAGTAAGCTTTTTTAAGGGATCGTTTTTCCTAATGTAAACAGATAAAAGGTTTATAAACTGTTTTTTCCATTTTAAAATTTTGATGAGAAAAGAATAATGATGATTTTGATGAAAATACAAAAAATAAATATTTTCCGAACAAAAATGTCAAATTTTCGACCAAAATTTCAACGAAAAATGTTTTCTAAGTTTTTTATTGTTTTTCCACTTAAAATAGGGTTAAATTTGGCTAGAAACCGTATTAAAACACTTGCTATTACGTTATTAGACATCTTGGACTCCTAGAATAAATTGCGACCCCCCCGATAAGACGAAAGAACCGACAAACCTACATAACTGAGGTGTCGTTTTTCATTTCACCGCTTTTCAGAGTGCCAGCCAGGCTTCTGGGGCCTTGGATGTGAGAAGAGCTGCTCGTGTGCCTCGGAATTCAAGCAGTGCCACCCGGAAACCGGGGAATGCGCGTGCCCATCCGGTACTCAGGGTGATCAATGCTCTCAACCTTGTGAGCCCGGCTTCTTTGGGCCCGACTGTATCCAGCATTGCAAGTGTCAGGTTCGTTATAACGAGCTTAGGTGACACTATCCCTTTCACGCTAGACTACGGGTTAGAGTGCAGTTTACCCCCCCCCCCAGCCGGCACCCAACTTTTGTATCTCGGCTCCCTGTTCATCTACAGGTGTGTAAAGTATTCCAAAATGTTCGTCTTGCTCTGGCGAGTATTTTGCTACACTTTACACACCTGTAGATGAGCAGGGAGCCGAGATACGGTTGGTGGGGGACGGCCGGGGGAGGGGGGTAAACTGCTCTTAAGCCACACTACGCTCCAAACTACACCGATTTCAGGGGATCAGCACAGCGACGTGCAACCGCTTCACCGGCTCCTGCCAATGCCACCCGGGTTTCGAGGGCGAGTTCTGCCATAATTGTGAGTGCTTCCGGGTCTATCAATCTTTTGCGTACTATTAGTGTGCCCGGAGGGTCGATTCGGGCTGAAATGCGCGAAGGAGTGCGGGAAATGCCCCGGGGAGGAGGAGCGATGTGATGCGGCTATCGGATGCTGCCATCCCGATGATATTCAATGCGGGAAAGCCAGTGGGTTAAACTTAAAATTTTGATGCAGGCTTTAAAATAATCGCAGAGTATCTCATGCCTTAAAATTAGAACACTTTAGGTTATCATTAAAGAGGCCTAGTTTTCAATAAAACAAAAACGTTGAAATTGAATAAAAAAATTAAATTAGATTCCATTAATTAATTAAAATTGTTTTGATCAATAAGCCTTGCTTAAATTTAAATAATATTAAAGTAAAAGCCGAAACGATAATTCTAAAAAAAGGCTGTGCTTTTGGGTTTTGTAAAGTTTTGCCCTGACCCGCCAAACCCTCGTCACATTACCACCGTGAACTGGCCGTAATACATTACGCGATGAAAATATTTTGTGCGTTGCGTGTTTTGTAACGGAGCGAATCCATAGCAAACCTTTCCAGGCCCTTTCAAACAAATCCAAACCCAAAAATTATTTTTTTTGCAGTGGAAGCCTACCTGAAAATGGGAAACGTCGGCCGGGGTCCCTCGTTCTGGCTGTGGTTGATGGCCATCATCGCCATCATCATTGGGGTCGTGTTCTTCTGCGGGCTGTTCCACTACCGCCGGAAGTATAAGAAGGAGAAGGTGCCCGAGCTGCCGAATGTTGTGTACGTTTTATGCGCATTTTCAAGAGTCGTCAGTGCATAGCGTTGCGTACATACAAAAACTTTCATTAATGCTTCTATCCACTCTCTTCAGATACTACAACACCGAGGACAAAGACGCCAACGAGTTCAACAACCCGCTCTACTCGAACACCGGCGCTTTCGATCGAGACCTAAGGTTTGGGAGTTTAAAGGGCTATTGAAGCGAAATTCGAGCGTTGGAGAGTGAGGATAAGATTTCTTCAGGTCCGTCTCCCTTTAAATCACTCATTTCAGCCAGCACAACCACGTGATGACCGAGGTCGAGGAGAAGGACGAGATCGAGCAGCTCAAGGGACGTAATATTCGCGGAAAGAAGGGCAATGGTAAGATTGGAGGTGTAATAGGCTTGGCTTGGGCTTAGGCTTAGGCTTAGGCTTAGGCGTATTTTTAGGATTGGGCATGGGTTTAGGGTTTGGCTAAGGTTTAGGCTTAGGCTAACAAGGAGATGGTCTCAACTGGGAATCGAATTCGGATTTGAAAATTTGCACACTTATAGAGCTCGACGAGACAAATCGATTGGTGTAACTTTCAGCTGCTGATACAATAACCGCGCCGAGTTATAAGCATTTTAAGTTTTTGCATACATTTTGCGTTTTTTCGGCCATAGCTTCATAGGCCTTCCCCGCCTCCCCATCACCATGGTCTGGTGGCCTAGTGGTGTAGTAGGCGGCCTCCGGGGAATCTAACGATGGTTCGAACCCGCTCACGATTTTTATTTTTTGCTTTTTTGTCCGATGGTTCCTCTTTGCTTTCTGAAGACCTTGAATAGATTTTTACGCATTATTTTAACTCCTTTGATGCGCCGACAACATCGAACTTCACCGCAAAAATTTTTCTTGCTGGGCGTCGAGCCCTTGTCCGACCTATGACTACCATTTCCAAAAAATTTTCGCGGATGAAAGTTTTTGTTCGGATAACACACTATTTACCAAAATTACGTTTACTCCACGATTTTTGATATGCTTTGAATTTTCAATTTATTTTGGGACCGGCATAGTCCTTTCGGGTAAAAAATCTAAATTTTTTTCAGAGATGTTTTTTAGCCATTTCGCACCAGAGGAGTTAAAATAATGCGTAAAAATCTATTCAAGGTCTTCAGAAAGCAAAGAGGAACCATCGGACCAAAAAGCAAAAAATAAAAATCGTGAGCGGGTTCGAACCATCGTTAGATTCCCCGGAAGCCGCCTACTACACCACTAGGCCACCAGACCATGGTGATGGGGAGGCGGGGAAGGCCTATGAAGCTATGGCCGAAAAAACGCAAAATGTATGCAAAAACTTAAAATGCTTATAACTCGGCGCGGTTATTGTATCAGCAGCTGAAAGTTACACCAATCGATTTGTCTCGTCGAGCTCTATAAGTGTGCAAATTTTCAAATCCGAATTCGATTCCCAGTTGAGACCATCTCCTTGTAAGCTGAGGCATAGGCTTGGGCTTAGGTTGAGGCTTAGGCTTCGATTTAGGTGAGGCCTAGGCTTAGGTTAGGCTGAGGCTTCGGCATAGGTTAGGCTTACGCCTAAGGTTAGTCTTAAGCCTAGGCTTAGGTTAGGCTTAACCCTAGGCTTGGGCTTAGGCTTAGCTGCGGTTTCTTAGGCTTACAAGGAGTGTCCTTTTGGTGTCATCGGCAAAACGATTCGAGACCCAGCTCATTCGATAGAGAATTGAATTCTGAACAAGGCTGTGTTGATCATTTTTGCGGAATGGCTGTCCCTGATTTTATATAATTAAAAAACCAAGCGCGAAACCTTAACAAATTGCTTCCCAAGCACCAATGTATGGGCGTCGCCGGCAGTTTTTTAATTTTATAAAATCAGGGACAGCCATTCCGCAAAAATGAACAACACAGTCTTGTTCAGAATTCAATTCTCTATCGAATGAGCTGGGTCTCGAATCGTTTTGCCGATGACACCAAAAGGACACTCCTTGTTAGTTTTAAGCTTAGGCTGAGACTTAGAATCGCTGAGCTTAGGTTTAGTCCTAGGCTTGGCGTCAGCCTAACAAAATAAAAGTTATCACATAATGTATTACATATTCATTCCAGACTACGCAACACTCGACGATATGCGGAATTCGCCGAGCACCTCCGTCGGCTCCCCGGGATCATCATCACAATGTAGGGAGCCATTGCTCAAAAAAGGCTAAAAAATTCCCATTATTTTTCTGGCGTTTCTCAATGTAATGATTATTAGTTTATTGTTAAGTTTTCTAAAGGGACGTGGAAGGCAAGATTGAAACGATTTTTGAAGGCTTTTTTGGCCGATTTTTCCTTCTCATCCAGGTCCCTTCAATGACGATTATCAGTCAAACTATGCATATTTTTTTGGAGAATTTGCAGAATTTTATTTTGAAATTCTCTTACTAACAATTTGGTGTCGGTCTCTCTTCTTCAATTATCCTTCTATCTTTCGCCGCTCAAACTCTCTCCCGCCCCCAAGAGATTTGCACACAAAATCCGCGTCAACCGGTGTTGTCTCATTGTGTTTTGTTGTTTTTCGTTGTTGTCGCGAGACGGCCAGCCCTTCCAGATGCCGTCATCCCCGACTTGGAATCTCCCTAAAAACCCCTTCAAAGCTATGCATACAGTTATATATTCCGGTAAGGCTGCATGCGGTTTTTCGGGATTTTTTTGCGGCGTTTCCCGGATTTTTCTAGTTTTACTAACAGTATTAATGGTTTGCTTAGTGTCACCTTTTGCCTTGCCTGCCTAATGCTATTTTTTGCATGCCCTCCCCAAAGCCCCCCAAGCATGTACATATCTGATTTATACTACACGAAACATATATTTTGATGTGTCAAGAGGAGTCCTGCGGTTTTTTTTTAACTTTGGCCAAAAACGGCTGACGAAGCGAAGCGAAGTCTAAGACTAAGCTTAAGCCTAAGCTTAGGCCTAAGCTAAAGCTAAGCCTAGCTTAAGCCCAGGCCCGAGCTAGGTCTAAGCTAAACCTAAGCTAAGCCTAAACATAAGCCTAAGCCTGAGCTAGATCTAAGCTAAATCAATGCTAAACCTAAGCTAAGCCTAAGCGCACGCCTGACCTAAGCCTAAGCCTAGCCTAAGCTTATGTCTGAGCCTAGGCCTAAGCTTAAGCCAAGCTTGAGCTAGGTCTAGGCTAAACCTAAGGTAAGCCTAAGCATAACCTGAGCTAGGTCTAAGCTGAACCAAGGCTAAGCCCAAGCTTAAGCCTAAGCCTGAGCTAGGTCTAAGCTAAATCTTTGCTAAATCTAAGCTAAGCCGAAGCCTATCCCAATTTATACATCCGCAGGACTGCCTCGACCCCATAAATTCCGCCCCCATTACCATAAGTTTGTGTGTCCATTTATTTTTGCGGGTTCCCCCCAGACTCAATAAAGGCCATTTCCCGGATTTTCTGGACATTTTCGAGGCACACAGGCGAAAACGGCGACAGGAAATGGCTTGGTGGCGGCTGGTTTTGCTCGAAAGGGGTGGAAAGTATACTTCGCCAACCACCCCGGGTGGTACCACCCCCAGGGGTGGTTGGAGGGTGGGGCTGGGGGTGGCTGGGGGGTGGTCGTGGGGGGTGGTTGGGGGGTGGTCAATGGGCTGGCTGGGGGTGGCTGGGTGGTTGGGGTGGTCAATGCCACCCCCCACCCCCTTACAAAATTTTTTCATGGTCTGGCAATAAAAGCTTGTTCGAGTCAGATAAGGTCCCTCAAAGACAATGTCGCCGGAAGACCGAAAAGTTTATTGCCAGATCATGAAAAAATTTTGTAAGAGGTGGGGTGGGGTGGCTAATGCATTGACCACCCCCCAACCACCCCCCAACCACCCCCAGCCACCTCCCTTGACCACCCCCAACCACCCCTCAACCACCCCCCAGCCACCTCCCCTTGACCACCCCCCAACCACCCCCCACGACCACCCCCCAACCATCCCCAGCCCCACCCTCCAACCACCCCTAGGGGTGGTACCACCCGGGGTGGTTGGCGAAGTATAGTGGAAAGTCTTTCAAAATCTGGTTTTCTGGTATTTACATGTTGCATGCCAATTTTCGTCCTTGGTTTTTCAGGGGTCCTCCCGCAAATTTTTTGGGTGCTAAAAACTAGAGAAAGCGGCTTAATTTGCAATGTTACCATAAAAGAATTTAATTTTTAATTATTGAGTTAATTTTTAATTATATTTTATGCTTACAAAAAAATAATCCCTCCCCCGCATGCAAATTTGGGTGTAAAAATCGATTTACGAGCGCAAATTACAGACGAGAATACGGGTGCTGCGTGGGACGCCGAGAAGCAGAACTACGACAACCATAAAAAGAACCAGAACTATTATTCGTAGCCGAACGCGTCAAATTGTATGATCTAGAGTGTATGTGGATGCTCAACATTGTGATGTTGCTCCCCGAATTATAGGTTTCCTCCCTTTTCCTTCCCCATTCCGAGCTTCAACCCGAGTGCTTTTTTTGGTGATTTGCATAATTTTTCGCGAAAATTTTAAGAGGCTATGAAGGGAGCGTTGCTCCCTCTCTCTCTCTCTCTCTCTCTCTCCCTCTCTCTCTCTCTCTCTATCTATCTATCTATCATCCCAATTTCCCCCAAGGCCATTCTACCATCGCTTTGCCCAGTTTCCTCCCTTTGAAATTCGACCCGCGGGTACCCGATTTGTCCATAATCACAGCGAACGCTTTGAGAATTATCTAAATGCTTTGATAAACAGATTTTAACGTTTTTTGACAGAATGCGGTACTCGCCAAATCGCGACGCGAAACGCAACGCGACACGCCACGCCAGACGCCACTCGACGCGCAAGGCGACACGAAACGCAACGCGACACGCAACGCGACACGCAACGCGACACGCAACGCGACACGCAACGCATAGAACTGCGATTTCATAGACAAAGACGTAGACGACGTAACGCAGAAAATCGCTACGCAACAAGCAACGCATAGAACGGCAACGCAACACGCAGCGCGATACGCAACGCACAGAGCCGCAACGGAACGTGCAGCGCTGACGTGAGATGCACCGCGATACGCAACGCAGTAGGCGCGGCGTGAACTACAGCGCACAAAACCGCATCGCGATACGCACCGCAACGCGTGCGCCAAATCATCCGGCATTACTATACAATTTAAATAAAATTGAGCGGTTTTATTCATCGGTGCAATCTTGAAATTTAAACAAGGACCGCCGACATCGGATCGTTCACCGGTGGTAGCGACAACGTCACGGTATCGGAACCTGGAAAATCTACGCATTAAGGGCAGCGCAAAGTTAAAAAGCGCAACGATACGCAAAGTGTACGTCTGCCGACCGATTGACTCGATCGTACTGACCTTGCTGAAGATGTCGCAAGTACTTGGCAGTCGTGGAAATTAGCGAGAGCTGCCACATGGCGAGCAACGTCGCCAGGTTCGACACCAAGTGGAAGGCAATCGAAAAGAATTCGACGCTGGGCGAGAACAACGACTCGGCGATCCCTGAATTCAGCTTAGGCTTCGGCTTGGACTTAGGCTTAGGATTAGGCTTAATAGACTTAGGTTTAGGATTAAGCTTAGATTGCGCTAGGCTTAGGTTTGGGCTTAGGCTTCGGTTGCACTTAGGTTTAGGCGTGGGCCTTAGGCTTACCTTAGCTTAGCTTAGGGCTTAGGCTTAGTCTCAGACTCCTGCTTACTAGGGAAGTGCAAATAAAAAACCCAGCAAACCGCTTAGCAAAAATATGGGTCTGATAGAGTCGGCGACGGGGATCGTCCGCCCTCCCTTATGAGCCCCTCCCAAAGATGGGTGTCCGCCTGTCGAGTGGTGTAGTGGCTAACTAGCATGCCTCTGGGGCGGATGGTCTCTGGTTCGACTCCCCGGTCATGCAAAACTTTTTGCTTTTTGGTCAAAGTCAACAACTTTAGACTTTTTCAAAGTTTCAAAGTCGAAAAGGTCGTTCTCTTAATTTTTAAATTCATGAAACCGATTGCAAAGTGGTGGCGGGAGTGCCAGTACTCTTGCGGATAGGGCACTAAAAATTCACTTCTATTTTTTCGTAAGGCAGGCCTACACGCAGTCAATAAAAAAGAAAATTTTAAAAAATCTAGATTTCGGGCTTCGAAACTTTGAAAAAGTCTAAAGTTGTTGACTTTGACCAAAAAGCAAAAAGTTTTGCATGACCGGGGAGTCGAACCAGAGACCATCCGCCCCAGAGGCATGCTAGTTAGCCACTACACCACTCGACAGGCGGACACCCATCTTTGGGAGGGGCTCATAAGGGAGAGCGGACAACCTAGTGCAAAACTTAAAATACTCATAACTATTTTGTATTAAGCGTTTAGCAAATTTTGATTGCAGTTTCGGAATCCCCGTCGCCGACTCTATCAGACCCATATTTTTGCTAAGCGGTTTGCTGGGTTTTTTATTTGCACTTCCCTAGTTAGTCAGAATTAAGATGAGGCTAGGCTCCTGCTCCAAAAGGGTAAGCTGGTACGGCTTAATACCCACATTCATGCTTCTCCTTGTTGAAGATGCTGATGAAGAACATGTAGGCACCGAGGAAGAGCAGGAAAAAGATGGAGAAGTACTGAAACGGACTCTTTTTAAAGGGACCCGCAAGGCAGGAGCTACCACGTAGATCCGAAAAGGCAGCAGCAAATTTGGTATACGCTTGGTGAAGGCGACGACGGCCAGGGCACAGACGATTATGGCTGTAAATGTGAGGGTGCCAAAAGCTTTCTTTCCTCAAGGGATCACTGCTAGCCTCCCCCTGTGTGCCTGGGCTTTCCGGAAGAGTCTCTGCAAGTTTGCCATCCACCTGCACCTTATTAAATACCTACTAGCGCCTAAAACCCTTATAATGCACCTGGGAGAGTGACGAGCAGGGCGTGCGGGACAAAGATGTAGCTGAAGAAGAGGCTGGTAACAACATGATAGCCCACCACCACCGGGAACACGCGCTGAAAAAACGTCGGACTTTTGAATCCACACAAAATACCTGCAAGCTTGCCTTAATCTGCAGGTTTTTAGGTTAAGCCAGTGAAATTCAAATACCTTGACATGGACGGTGTCGAGAAAGCAGTGGTATGGCAGATCATATTGGCTCATGCTCGGACATCACGGCCTGAAGACGGATTTCCACAAAGGTTTCTGCTAGGCTGCCCCATCTATCGCGAGAAAGAGAGAGACAGAGAGAGACAGAGAGACAGAGAGAGAGAGATAGTGAAAACGAGAGAGAGAGAGAGAGAGAGAGAGAGAGAGAGAGAGCGAGCGAGAGAGAGATGGAGAGAGAGGGAGAGAGAGACAGAGACAGAGAGATAGTCAAAACGAGAGAGAGATAGAGCCAGAGAGAGAGCGAGCGAGAGAGCGATGGAGAGAGAGAGAGAGAGAGAGAGAGAGATGGTTACGGAGCTTGAATTAGAGAACTAAAGCGCAAAAGAAAGTAGGCTAGTGAAAAAGAGTAAAAGAGCGAGGGAACGAGAGAGAGCACGAGTCTGAGAGCGTAAGAAGGTGAGAGCGAGGGGGCGAGAGTGGGACAGAGAGAGAGAGAGAGAGGGATAGTTAAAGAAAGGGAGGCCGAGAAAGAGAGAGCCAGAAGCCAGAGAGCCAGTGAGAGAGAGAGAGGGAGAGAGAGAGAGAGCATACGCGCGAGTGCAGGATTGCCGGAAATTTATACCAAACCTTTTCCTTTTCGGAACCACAATAAGATGAAGCCCCCAACGCCGTCCGGAGGATAGTGCTGGAAAAAAGGTCCATTCGAAGGGCCAAAAATTGAATCTCGGCCGAAGAAGCCCAAGATAAAGAGCATAAAACGAGGTGAGGAGCGTCGAGAAAGACTGGGGAAAGCAACGACCAACACATGCAAATCGGGACGTGGGCCCGAAGGGGTCGAAGGAATGGCAAAGGGCCACTGGCCTCCCAACGGCCATCAATCCCACATAAACGACCAAAAGAGGAGAGCCATGAGGGGAGGGGAAAGGTAAAGGGACTCCTAAAGACGGTTTTTCTTACGGGATCTTTGCTAGCTTACCCTTATAATAAAGAGGATAAAAAATCCCTGCTAGTCTGTCGAGGCTGAAAAGTTGGTAAAGAATCTCTGCTAGCCTGTCTTGTCTGAAAAGCGGAGAAGGCTTGCTGCTGGTCTTCCTCAGCTAAGAATCTGGCAAAGGATCTCTGCTAGTTTGCCAGGAGGAAAAAGTGAGCAAAGAATCCCTGCTAGCCTGCCTCTCCCCCAAAATTGTCAAATAACCTCCGCTAGCTTGCCTCGCAAGAATTATCGACTGAAAATCTATGTCTATTTATTTACTAAATTACTAAAATTATTTAGTTTACAAAAAACTACTAAACAAGCTTCACCTGGTCTTCTTTTACAGAGGTTGCCCTGTAATGTAGCAGAAACTAGCAGAGATTCCTAGGGAATCTCAATAAATCTAAATTCCCTTTTTAAAGCCCAAAAATCGACACATGATCGACAAAATCATGTGAGGGGCGCCGGCGGGAGGAAATGGACATTTCGAGGGGAAGCCGAAGGGTCTGGACAGCTGTCGGCAGCTCCGGCTAGCTTATGACTATGTGTTTCTCTGTCTGTCTCTCTTTCTCTCTCTGTCTCTCTTTCTCTCTCTCTCTCTCCTGGAGCCCTTCCAAAAATAACAAGTCTAAGAAAAGGACTAGGGAGAGTGCGGCCTAGATATATGAAACCCTGCCGGGATATTCACACGGCCGGGACCCGAAAAATAATCGAATTAAAGGGGCAGCGACGGCAAAATGAGCAAATAACTCCATAGCTTACTTAAAAAATGAAAAGGCGTAATCATAGAAATATCCCATTACGGAAGCAACGTCCATATTTTATGGCGTAGTCCCTGGAAAAACTCTCTCCGGCCCGGGGCTGAGATAATGATGAACAAGCACCCAGCAAGCCAACCAGGGGGAGATATTCACAAAATGAAGCCGAGGAAATTCGGGAAGGGGCGCGAAATGAGGCGAATTATGAGCCGCGATGGGGGGCGATAAATATTTTGATGGGCGGTGACGGGCATGATTATGCCATTTTTGAAGGAAGTGGCAGGGCAAGGGCCTTGGTTTAGGCTTGGGCTTAGGCTTAGGTCAGCTTGAGTTTAGCTGCCTTAGCTTAGGCGCAGCTTCGTAGGGCTTACATAGGTTTGTGGGCCATTGGCCCAGACTTGAGCACCACTCATATTTAAAGCAACATTCCTGGGCTTAAGTGCAGTTTACCCCCCAGCCCTAACTTTTCAGCCATGCGTCCTATTAATGCGCCGAATATATCAAAATGTTCGCCGTGGTCGAATTATTATAAAAAAGTTGTTTTCTTACATCAAAAATTGTTAGAAAAATTTTTATAACAATTATAAGTCTGGGTTTTCTTTAGTTAATTTTTGCTGTTCCAAAGTGAGTTTTCGTATCTCGGCTATCTTTGACGTACAGAGCTGTCACTAGTACCAAAATGTAGCTCTTGCTCTGGAGAATAAGCCTACAGTACGTTTGAGCCGAAAAATAGCGAAAAATAAAAATATTTGAGTTTTAGACTCCTAGTACATCGAAGCATAGCGGCTTAATCTTTTCAACTTTCAAAATCTTGTAAAAAATTTTTAAGAAATTTTTGCCGCAAGAAAACAACTTTTTCTAGTAATTCCACCACGGCGAACATTTTGAGATACTCGGCGCATTAATAGGACGTATGGCTGAAAAGTTAAAGCTGGGGGGTAAACTGCACTCTAACCCATTCCTGAACCTAAGGATCAAGCTCAGACTTAGGCTTAGGCTTAGCGTAGCTTTGCCTTTGCTTACGCTATGACAAAAAAAACGAGAAAAACACTCGCTGCCAACTCCCGGCCAGAATATGACCAAATTTTAGGAGAAGTGAAGGTATGGCGATGAAGGGCAGGGCTGAAAAGAGAGAATGCTCCCGTCGGCTTCTCCATCTGCCGGGGACAATCAGATTCCCCGGGCGGATCTAATGAGGATTTCCGAAAGAGGGCACTTGCCGGGCCCCGTTTCCGGGCCAATACAAATGCCGAAAACGGGCTTGGGGGAAACAGCTGGGAGATGGCGGTTAGCAAAAAGATTTGAATCTTGAACTTTTAAGGGGGCAGCGACATGAAGAAATTGTGACACGTCTCTCTCTCTCTCTCTCTCTCTCTCTCTCTCTGTCGTTCTCTCTCTTTCTCTCGCTTCACCGGCTCGCACGTGTCCACAGTGTCCTGTCTCTCGGAAGCTATCTGTTTCGATACATTTTTCGCCAGCTAGCAGGGTATTTTTCGCAAAATCTGGTACATCTCAGTAACAACAACCGTTTTCCTGTATAATTACCCCAAAACGGCCCCAGATTCGACTTTTTATGGCCCATCCGAAACCAGCTGTTTGCCGCGGCAACCCCCAAATTTACTACTGACAAGCACGGGTAAGCAGAAGCCATTTAACTAATTTTCGTCTCTCTCTCTCTCTCTCTCTCTCTCTCTCTCGCTCCCTCACTCGCAAAATCGTGCCAGTCCGCTACTGCGCTAGGCAGGCAGCCAAAGATGAAAAAGCAACGGTGAAAGGCGCCGAATCATCCGCCCGGCCCCGGTCGATCCTTTTCACAAAATGTTTATTCAGACGGTTCCGCGTTCTACGATTTGATGTTCTCTCAAAGTTAAAAGCTATTCGAAAAGTACCCAGAACATCTCTCGCGTAAGAAAAAAGAGAAGAATCAGGCTTCAGTGCCTAACTCATTTCCGATGCCTTCCCTTTTTCGGGCTGCCCCCGTTTCTTGGATACCTCGTTTTGAATTTTTCTTCCTTTGAAAGGGCCGTCTCGAATTTTGCTGTTTTTGGAGCTTTTGTTTTTTTTTGTTTATGGAACTTTTAAACTTTATTTTTCTGTGAATTATGGATCATACAACTGAATATTTAAGCCTTCCTTTAAATCCTTCAAAATCCATTTAAAATAACCCAAAGCTTAATTTAAAATTGTTTCTGAAAGCACCGAATAAGTTTAAAAACAACCGATCTTTTAAAGGCTTTCTTTTCTTTTCCATTTCTTTTTTTGGGTTTTGATAAAATTAGCTATTTTTCAAGTCGGGAAAATTACTTAGAAAACCGTCAAAAAGCTTTTAAATTTTGAGAAGTCCGACCATTTTCGTCGAAATTCTATGATCGTTATCGATATTTTATGTTTTCATACAAATCGAGCCCATTTTATGCTTTATTGTAAAATTCAGCCGGAAAAATGTATTCAGTAAAAACGTCTTTGCCCGAGTGCTGAATAAAGGGCCGGTTCCTGCGGGGCTTCTTGTCCGTCCTGTCCCCCCTCTTATCACATCAGCAAACGCACTCCCCACCCCAGATTTGGCCACCGCGCTCATTGATCCCACCTCTTTTTTTGCTCGCTTTCGCTTATCAGCGCGAGTTTTTGGATCCAGCGCGACTGCGAAAATCCTTCTTCTTTCGACGTCATCTACATTAATTAAGTCTACCTTTTTCCTACCTTTTCCTTTTAGCCACATTTTTCAGTGCAGTCCCCCCCCAGCGCCCCCAACTTTTGTATCTCGGCCGCCTGTTCATCTACAGGTGTGTAAAGTATACCAAAATGTTCGTCTTGCTCTTACGAGTATTTTCGTATACTTACACACCTGTAGATGAACAGGCGGCCGAGATACGGTGGGCGCGGGTCGGCTGGGCGGGGAGGGGGGGAAGGGGGGTAAACTGCACTTCAGCCAAAAAATCCAATCGATCCATCAATTTTCGATCTTGATCGTTCTTGCAACGCGTTGAAAAAAATTTTAAACTTTTTTCTAGAGGATGGAACCTTGGGATAGCGAAAGCAACGCGGCTGGCAGCACCAGTATTCCGGAGAAGCCTGTCGTGAGTTTGTTGAAATTTTCTAAAAACCATTTCCGACCACGTCACGGAAATCTATCACGCTGAGGAGTATAATACAAATATCAAGGGAGCAAATTATAAGACCGTTTCGTCAAAAAAAACAACCCAAAAATCCACAACCGCATCGACCTCAAACCTCAAAATACCGCCGAAAATTTCGGTATTCGAACGGTCGATCGAATTTTTGGATTTCAGTCTGTGCAAAAAAACCGGATCCGAATTTTCCACCATATAAGCGAAATCCATAATACCAAAATCCAACAACAAACTTTACATCTAGGACCCTAAACCCCGGAATTCAAGCCTGGAATGATTCGCGCTTTAGGATGTCACGACACGCAAAGTTGGCCTAAGCCGCGAGGAATTGGAGATGTACCGTAACGACCCGTTTTGGCGAAACGTCAGGTAGACGGACCAGAAAGTAGCTGTAAGAAACGTTTCAGATACTTCTTCTTCGGCCTCTACTGGCTCGCCTGGCTGGCGATGATCGGTGGCGCCGTAGCCATCGTTGCCGTCTCGGGAAAGGTAGGGCTAGTGTGCGCTTTCTCTAAATTATTTTTTACTATTCATAAGCTTGCAAACGTACAAAATTTTATTAAAAAATATAAAAATACCGATTTTTCCACGAAAAATGGCCGGTTTTGGAGCAAATTTCATATTTTCAGCAGTTTTTCGAACTTTTTAGATTGTTTTTGCGCTTGAAATTGGTTAAGCATTACTAAAAACACGACTAAAATATTTAGTATTACGATACTGCGCATTTCTGGGTAAACAGCGGAAAAAATGAAAAATTGGAAACAAATCGCAATTCACAGATCGGCTCCACGACCACGGTCGCCACCACACTTTCCACGAGCCCCCTGCCGACCACTAGCCAATAAATGTATCTTATGTAGACGAGACCAAATGTTTATTGCACAAAAAGCACCGGCAGAATGCAGAGTATCACAGAGGAGAGTAGATCCAGTGTTGAGCCCGTCGAGCCCCAAACATCGCCACCGCCCGCGCTTGTTTGTCGGATCGGCTAAATGTTTTTGGTTTTTGCATTTGGCTAATGGCGAAAGCGACACAAAGGCTCAATTTTACACTTTTACTGAACAAAATTAACTAATTACTAATTTAATTTAAATAATTTTTATGTTTGCCCTACATCTACCTACTTGTTAACAATGCGTTGTATTTTATAGTTTTTTTATTCGTTTTTGATTGCTAGAAAGCAATTAGAAGTATTATTTAAATATTTATTTTAAGTTTTTTGATTAAAATGGTTGTTTTTTTAATTTTGTTATGTTTTATTTCTATCTAAAATCTGTCTAAAACTCGCTAAAAAGCTTTATATTTTGTGGAGGGCCTAAAAACCTACAGTACCTATAAATTTATTGGAAACACAATTAAATAATCCAAATGCGTTACTAGGCCGATCTCGACATAAGGAAAAAAACGCTGAAAACACAAACTTTTCTCCCGTTGCACTTGTCGCTGTCGCAGACGTTGCACGTCGATCCGACAGAGATCCCCGGCATCATTGTACAATTCAACGCCGTGCAGCCACGGCGGTAAACTAAACATGATTTGGGTAGGATTAAGGATAACCTAGTTATAATTAAGAGATAGTATACTATGTTTAGAGTGAACGTCAGAGTGAACCAACCCTGATCACCCTGATCCACCAGTCGATAGCAGTACCGGGTTTCGCCCGAGCACAACAACTGCACCCATCTATCCGGCTCGGAACAGCTTTCCCCGTCGCAGGTCTCACATATTAGAGCAGCAATAACTGGAAGTAGCCTTATAATGGACTGAAATCCAGCGGGAATTTTAGGCACTAAACTGTTAACGGGGGGGCAGCGGGATGAAAGGCACCTAGCCTATTTCTGTTCTGTAAAAAGCAAAACTGGCAGAATTTTTAGCGTTTTCTACTGTCTTTTCTAGTGTTTTTACTAGATTTTTTGTTTCCTAAAAAGTATAAAACAATTTTTTTACCAATGTTATACATTTCTAACCAAAAAAATCAAAGTTTTTCGCAGATCAAATAAATTTTATGTGTTTTTCTACACGACAATGGACGCAAAAAAGCTACGTAACTGGTGTTTAGAGCATTATTGGCCACTACGGAGCGATGCGCCAAAGTTAGACCCCCGCTAATGGCCTAGTACCAAAGTCTACCGACATAAGTACCGCAGCAGCGCAAAAAAACACCAACCTGGAAGAGTCAGCAGCATACAAAACGCCACTTGCTTTACAGTCAGCATTGTACCGAAAGTAGAGGCGTTGGAATCGATGGACGGGCGAGAATAGACGAGGCCCTTATCGTTGGTGCATATTTGAGGGGTTGGCTGGCTGACTCATCCTCCCACCGCTTGTCAAAGCCTCTCTAAAAGCGGGCTATCAGAAACTTAAGCTTCCGCCATGCATCAGACTGACAAAGAATATTATTAGCGAAGGAGACATGGCTTCCGGTCGTACTGAGCCCGAAGTAGCCCTAAAATAATTATCCTGCTACTAAAGTGTGTAAAATGCCATAGAGATGGGCTATAATTTGTGTTTAGGACCGTGGAGGAATACCGGTAAGCATTTGGTTTCGTCTCTGCTAATCCCCCCTGTTAGTAGCCCAGTACCAATCAGCTTCTCGGTGCTAATGCAGTTAGGGGGGGGCAGTCCGAAATTGGTAGTAAGGGGTTACGAGACGCTCCGCTTAAGCTACTTGGTTTTCTGCTTAAGCCTAGGCTTAACTTAGCTTTAACTAAGCTTAGCTTAGGCTTAGGCTTAAGCTTAAGCCCAAGCTAAGCTTAACTTGAGCTTTAAATTGCCTTAGGTGGTCAAAATGGGGTCATTTAGGACTAAGCTTAGAGCTAAGCTTAGCTTGGCTCCAGCTAAGCTTAGACTTCGTTTTTATGAAGCTAAGCCTAGGCTTAGGCTTGACTTAGCTTTTCCAGAGGCTTCGAGTTTAAAAAACGGCATTTGGAGCGTCTTGTAGTCAAAATCGGGACTGCCCCCCCCAAGTGCATTAGCACCAGCTTCTCATGAATAAAAGCGGTCCATTGTATGTAGTCTTTTTTCAAAAACGCTGCCGGTGGGTTGAAGGATTTAATGGCATACGGGTGTCGGGTTGGCAAATACCATGATTCAAAAGACAGCAAAATGAGATCGGAGAATAATTAGTACAATCAACAGGTCATCAAACACTGAACGTGAGCAAACTGTAAAATAACCGTCGGGAATGGATGGACTAGGTCGAACCTCCAGTCGTGTTACTATTGGGAAAACTGGATCGTTGATAGAAATGGAAGCGAATAGGCCTATTCGGATTTCGCGTGCGAGGGGTCAATCGGTGAGTTTTCGTCTTCGCTGTGGCGCCCGTCAATCTCTTCATCACCCTCGTCTGAGAACTCGCTATCCGGGTAGACTTCATCTCTGAATGAGATAAAATAAAGAGTGTACCAAAAAAATCCCCACTCCTCTGTAGCGGACCGCAGCCATGTCCGATTTTCACTATTTAGCTATCTATAGAAAGCTCTCGGCAAGGCGAGCCCAGAAATTCTCTCCGATTTTCGAAATTCCGGCATTTTTCGTGCAAAAGCGTCATGTTTTTTCCAAAAAAGCAGTTTCGCCGGCGTCAGCGCCATCCAAGCGGCGTTTTACTAAATAACTTTGAAACAACTGTCGACTGGCTGTCAGCAAAGGCTCAAAAATGCATAAATTGTGATTTTTCTAAAAAAATTTAAGGACAATTGCAAAGTTTCAAAAATCAAAGATGCGCACTAGCTCCGCGAGCTTTCGATGGATAGCTAAATCGTAAGAATCGGCAGCGTCTGCGGCCCACTAGGTAGAGCGGATTTTTTGGTATGTATTCTACGAATCGAAAATGCGATACCTATCGACGGAGAAGTCTGCCGAACATATCGAATAACAGATGATCGAAAGGAAGGCAATCGGGACCCCGAAGAGACACGTGGTGAGCAGGGGTTGCGTGGCGAACATGTTGTGTACCTGGGTGAAAACCTGAGAAAGATTTTTCCAAAATCTTTAGCTCACCTCGTAGAATATCCGCTTGGTCCGTTGGATCATTCCGCGTCCACCAAGTGGTTGGATATCTGAAAAAGCATGTTCACTGCTAGATTAGGCAATAGCTACCTTCGCCTGTCATTTGCCTCAGCCATTCAACGATGGACTTTGCTGTAATTCGGTTTCCGGCGTCGGTGTTCAGGTAGTATTCGTAGGACGTGTAATTAAAGAGTAATATATCTAAATGGAAATAATCGCCTCCTTAAAAACGCAAACCGGGTATTTCAATCGTTCCCATCACAATATTATTAGCAATATCATTGCCATCAAGCCACGCAAACTGGTAGCGATCGTTCAATTCCTTGTCTTCACGCACAAGACGAGCCGCTTCCAACCCCTAGAAATGGCAATAAAAGGCCGGCGCCGCGAAAACAACCTCTTGATACATTTTGGAAACAGCTGACGTTGGGGTGCCCTTTTCGGTCTCGGCAAGCACCAGCAGGACCAACAACTTTCCACCCGACGAGAGATCGGCAATATTTGGGCCTAAAAAATAGTAAAAGAATCAAAAGCTGTACCAACCGATAGCTTGCGGTAGCAATGGCCACCTGTTGCCAAGGATCCACTTGTGAAGGTCATCTAGGAGAGATGTTGATAGCATTTATCTCCTTACCAGGAACACCCCGGAATAGTGTCGGTGGCGCATCCTTGAACGCGACGACGCGAGCATCGTTTTCTTCGCGAAGTTCGGTGGGAACAATTGAGTGCCGAATCTAAAATGAACTCTCAACCGTGCCCAGCTGTTTAACAATATACCTTGTAAAAGCGCGTTTTTCCAAACAAAGTCTCAGCCGCCAAATCGAAGTCATCCCGAAGAACCTTCAGCTGCTCGTCATCTCCAATCGTTTCATAGTCGATGAAGGCAAATGAGGGATCATCCCGTGATTTTTGGCGAATCTGAAAATACGGCGTTTTAGCGAAAAACAAGAAAATCACCTCGTTGAGCATCACCATATCCTTGATGTCTTGAACCAAGGGGGCGGCCGCCTTGATTGCATAGTCTACCATCGATTCCTTCCGTCGTTCGCCCTCATAGTTGAATGTCTTACCATTTCGGAAGCTGTAAAAGATGATAAACTTGAGCGCAAGGTGACTTACAAGACGAGGGTAGGGTATGCGTGGATGTGGAGCTCCTGGCAAACCGAGGGGAAGCGCGTGCAGTCGACCTTTGCAATCCTGATCGGTTGTGCCTGAAGAAATGGTAATAGTAAACAATCAGTAACCAACCATATTTGTCATGGCATGGCCGACATGTTCCCAGACGGGCGCCAACTTCTTGCAGTGGGCGCACCACGGAGCGTAGAACTGGAACAAATAATTCTTTCAGAACGCTACAATAATACCAACCTTAATAAACCAGAATCCATCGTCTTTCACATCCAGGAACTTCTCATTCAAGTCAATCACTGATGAGGAGATCCCTGAGCTGGCGACCAGGCCGAACAGCACCAGCAGGATGATGAGAGGTTTCATCCCCTAAAAAGACAATCCTACACTTTAAAATTGCAACAAGAAATGTAAACGGAAGGAAATTAAGATAAGCTATAATTTGCATGCATTTCGCCATGGTTTGGGAGCGGCATGTGGGCTCATTTTGTGATTGTGCCGCGAGCGCTGATGGGTGCTTGTGAATCGACGTGAGTTATACTTTTTGGTAGCAACTTCAGAAGTATTTCTGTTTACAAATATGTATAGTTTTTATTTTTATATTAGTCCGTGTAAGAACATTGACGCGGTTACTATTAGTGCTGGAATCTCATTGGGCGCGAATGCAAAAATGAAGATGCCCCGGATTCTTTCATTTTTATCGGAAGTTGTGGTTGCTAAAAACAAACAGTTATAAAATACTGCTCTTTTTGCCTAAAAGTATTCTAGAAACGCTAAATTAGTACTTACTAGATATCATTTCATATTTTAAAATAAGTTTTATAATTAGAAAGCCTTGCGACATTTGCTAATTGCTCCAAAAACTGGTCCTGCCGCGGCAGAACTAGTGTGTGGCGGTTGTGTTTGTCTTTTGAAACTGTTGATTTTTCATTATTTTCAGTAAGAAGCGCGACTTTATCGATACTAAGGACTTTTGCCCTCCCATTGGTTGTCTAACCGCTTATTCCCTTCTCTAGGCACTCGCATGCGGACAACATTCGCCCCTCTACGGTGCTGGAAGAGAGGGACAACCCCCTGTCTCGACACGGCCGCCCGGTGGGTGGAAGCGGCGCCGAACCAAAGTCTGAATATTGAGCGATCCGCCGGTCGTTGATCTCCTCCCCCGGGGTCCCGGCTTCGCTTGGTCACCGGAAAACTCACAAATTCCCCATGTGCTTCACACAGTTAACTTTGTCGACGAAATTGGTTTTTCTTTCGGCCGTGACCATTTTGTCAATTGTTTCGCCTGGTGGGCGTGTGGCTTTTCTATCCATTTCTCTGAAATTTGACTAGCTTTTCATCGCTGAATTGGTTTCCTGGCAAATTTTACTAGTCAAAGCGTCAATTTACGGCTTTCTACTAAGGCTCTTACTGTTCTGGCCGGGGTGTATTTTCTCTTGGCGCATTCGCTTGATCCTCCTTTCAAAATTTTGGTTTTTGAAAACTATTCGGCCTTGGCAAAACTAATTATTTTCAGGAACCGGCAAACATGGGCATCTCGGACAACGATGTGCAGAAGCAGCTGCGCCACATGATGGCCTTCATCGAGCAGGAGGCCAACGAGAAGGCCGAAGAGATCGACGCCAAGGCCGAGGAGGAATTTAACATTGAGAAGGTATTCAAAATGCCTTTCAACTTTTTCTATGCGTTTGCTTTCAGGGACGTCTGGTTCAGCAGCAACGAACAAAGATCATGGAATTCTACGAGAAGAAGGAGAAGCAGGTCGAGCTCCAGCGCAAAATCCAGAGCTCCAACTCGCTGAACGCCGGCCGTCTGATGTGCCTGAAGGTTTGTTTTTGATCAATCTTGCTTACTTTATGTTTTTAGGCCCGCGAAGACCATCTTCACAACGTGCTCGAGGAGGCGAAGGCCAACCTTTCAAAGATCTCAGGCGACACCGCTCGCTACCCGTCGATTCTCAAGGGACTCGTCATGCAGGTATTTTTTGGGATGTATCTCCATCTTATTGCCTCTTTTTAGGCTCTCCTTCAAATGCTGGAGAACGAGCTGACGCTGCGCTGCCGAAAGCAAGATGAGCACCTGGTATCTCTTTGCACGGTTATTTGATAGCCTTCTATCAGGTTGATCAGCTTCTTCCCGAATGCCTGGACGCCTTGGAAAAGCAGTGGGGCAAACGATCAAAGGTATTTGTTTGAGCCTAGCCTTGCACTGTGCTTTTTTCTTGTCCGGATTTGCAGTTTATATAATTGGTTCAGGTCAACGTTGATCGCCAGCACTACTTGCCATCGGAGTCGGCTGGAGGAGTCGAAGTGAGCGCAAAGGGAGGCAAGATCAAGGTCTCGTCGACCCTAGAAAGCCGCTTGGACCTGATCGCTAACCAGGTGAGCTTATTTGGATTGGCTAACCAGGCGACTGCGGTGGTTTTCGCCTACGCGAGGGTGCATTTGTGTTTTCGCTTTTTGGCGCTTTTGCACTATCGGGGGCTACAAAGTTTTTCGACGGATCCGATTGTTTGAATGGGGATAGAGGAAGTGTTTCTAAAAGGTTTTACTATTAGCTAACGTAGAAACTTCACAGTAATTGATTAAAATCAGGAAAAGATAGCTTTCCTCCTGAAATCCTCCTGCTAAATGTGGCTGAAAGACGGTTAAAAATAATGTTCTGTTGCTAGGGATATTTTCTGTTTCTTGCTAATTTTTCCACTGGGCATAAAATTACATTTTACCCAAAGACTCAAGACAACTTTCTTTTATGCTACTACCTACGTCGTGATTCCTGGGAAAAGAATTAGCCTCCACCTCCGATAACGCTAAAGCACCCGATTCTTAGCCTAGGCGGCGCGCTGCGTTAAAACAACTTATTTTTGTTTTCAGATCGTGCCTCAAGTTCGCACCGCTCTCTTCGGGCCCAACCAGAACCGCAAATTCTTCGACTAGACCCCGTGCTCGTTCGTCCGCCTCGCGATGTTCCGCCGGCTTCTATTTATGATTGTCAATTTGTTAATATCCCCTCATCTCCACCTGCCGTAAACGATCCATACCCGTGCCGAAGAAAAAAAAGAAGACGAACAGAGACCCCTCCCCCACACCTGTCCTAAAACATTCCTATAGCGCTCATTTGTGATAAACCCGTTCCCCGTTTCGAATTCCTGTCAAATGTCTCTCTATGCCTGGTATTTGTAAGGAGTAGCTTGTGGATTAGAACTGAAACGCGATGTAGATATCTGTATCTGTAGAAGCAATAAAAGAGATTTCTATGCGTCCTCAGGGTCCGTACACTCTGTTTCGAGTGGCGCGGCTGCCAGCACACTTTCGGCACTGCTGCCGAATGTCGCGCCGGCAACTGGGCCGAAAATAGCTGTGGCACGGCTGCCGGCACACTTTACGCTTATTTTCCGGCATATAAAAACGCCATGCTTATTCTTTTTTATTGCGTTTAAGTGGTGATTGAAGCATATCGCCGTCACCGTCGCGTAGTTGAAACGGAAGCCGCAGTAATAACTAAATTAGTTGGTTTCTTTGGTTTTCAATTGTTCAGAAATCGGAGCCAGTCTTTTTCTTGGTGAACTTACGCTTAAACGTGACGATAGACGTGCCGAGCATCTTGTAGTGTTGGCCTAGTAACTAGATTCTATTCAATGATTGCTCAAGCAGTTCAAAACGACTTACTTTCTTCTTGCAGTCTTTGCAGCTTGTCTAGTGGATCCCTCAACATTGAAAAACTAATTCTAGCGTCAGAAAAGCGCCACTTCGGGTTCAGTGCCTGAAAAAATGGTAAATTATACCCACCAAACAATCGTGGTTTGTAACATGGGACAAATATCCATATTTACAATGTAAATAAGTTACCGAACAGGATTGCCGGTCGAAAAGCTGCTATCTAAACTGATTAGCGATGTACCTGCTAGATATCATCAATTCAGTCAGTTCTTCGACCATGAAGCATGCTGTTGGACTTTTCTTGCCTCATACTTGTCGTCTAAAGGTTTCACCTGACACGGTGTCTTAGAGCGCGCACGGGGGGTGGGGACGGGCATGGCCTAGTGGTCTAAGGCGGCGGTCGGAGTGACAGGCGCGGGGTCCTGGTTCGATTCCTCCCCTCGCATAAACACGCGACACCGTTTTGCTTTTTTGCACAAGTTTCTGAAAGGCACCGACAACAAATCTTTAGCGAATTCCAGGTAGAAAATTAAACAGATGGGGCGGCCCGGAGGCCGAATCAGAAAATAATCTTGATTTTTGCTTCAAAACGTTTCAAGTCCTTATTTTTCCCGGCGATCGCCCAAATTCTTTGACTAAAATGTTCCCTATAGTCTTCTCTATCGATCGCCAGGCGGAACATTTCTAATTTTTTTTCGAAAAAAAGTTATAGCCTTTAGAAAGCTTTTTCCCATACATTTTGGGGACCAAAATGGGGCGTGGCCTAGCCCAGTCCCTCCCGTTCCCCCGTGCGCGCTCCAAGTAAGGCCTAAGACGCCGTGCTGAAATCTCGAGCGTATAACAAACAAGTTGTACCTATTAGTAAGCTAGAAACCGCGTAGCTGATGGCGTAGTGCCTATTCCTTCTTGAAGATGACAGAAATGCGGCAATATAATAAGTCTTGAAGAATTATTATGATAAAAAAATACTTAGCGCCAGGCCGAAATTTTTCTAAGTTATGGCGCGTTGCGGCTCCGCGACAGTGGTCTGCCGGCAGGCGTGCCGTACAGCTGTGCCGGCAGCCGCGCCCAATACCGCGCCGGCAGCCGTGCCGAAGCTGGCCTCCACCACCCCCGTCCGCGCTGCGCCGGCAACCGTGCCGAAAGCTGGCCCGGCAGCCGCGCCGAATTTTAGTTCGCCGGCAACCGTGCCATCGTGCCGGCAGCCGTGCCAGAGGGCGTTACCGCGCCGGCAGCCGCGCCACTCGAAACAGAGCAGGCAACAAACAAGGTTAACCGCAAGGTTTGAGGTACACGGTTGCACGAAACTCCGCCAAGGATTCGCGTGCGGAAAGGGAGAAAACGCGCGCTGCATGTGAATCGAGGGGAGATAGTGGGAGGGATAGAGTACGGGAGGATGACTCTCTCCCTCATCCTCTTCTCGGCTCACTCTCATCCTGGCTTTGCCAAGGATGGCGATGGCACTTGTGGGCCTCAGTCGATGTTTTGGTTATTTGCGGCTCTACTATTCCTCACAGCTGCCTGTCACAAACAGCCGTTTTCTTTGAGGTTATAATTCGGTTTTCTATTCGAAGATTTACCTAGGGCCCAGCTTTGCCCCTACCCTCAGCAGCATCAAAATAATAGGGAACTCGTGGCTCTTTTTGGTATCTCTCTCGGTAAGAAAATTCAAAGCGTTTAGGACACGAATTTGGCTGCGTTGAAGGACCAGGCTCCGCACGGTATTACGCGAACAACCAGCTCGTGCTAAACGATGGAATTAGATCCGAGGTAGGGTATCAGTTAGTTTATTTGGTGCTTTCGCGTTAGTGTGAAGGAACCTTTTTTTCTATTAAACGCCCGATTTTTTACTTTTTACGTATGTGAATTTTTGTAAACAGATTTTACGATTCCTCAATGGGTTCCATTTACAAATTTTGATTAAGAAACACAAAAATATCGATTTTGCGCCAAAAATGGCCGGGTTTTGAACAAAATGGTGAGTTAAAAACTTTTTAAATTTTTTAGATACGTTTTCTAGTTGAAATAGTGTTAAATTCGGTAATAGTTTATTTTGCACACCCCTCCCCCCACAGACGAACTATCACAAAGTTTTCGATATTTTCGCTATTTTTTCGAATTTTCTCAAAACCATTCGATAGAACGTTGAAAACCCCCTCCACCCCGGCTAATGCGCAAGAACCGTGATATGCAGATTCAGATATTTAGAGTCCGCAAGCCACCCTCGTGCCATATTGCCAGCGCACCGGGCTGATATCGTGCCGGGTGACGGAACGGCGATTATCCGGTGGTTTGCTGTCGATTCCATTCATGCTTCTCCTCCTATTCCGGGTCGTCGCCAAGGTGATCGTCGACGAACCATGAGAGAAATAGAAAATACCAAAATCCCACGAGATTTCTATGAATAAATAAAGGTCCTGTAAAAAGACAACCGGGGGAACGCCATTTGGCCGCTGTTTCCCCCCAAAAACTTTACCAAGCTTTTGCTTTTTGCCCAAAGAATATGTTTCTGCTATCGAAAACAGTTAAAAGCGCAAAGAAAATGGAAAACAGGGAAGGGATCTAATGTCGATTTATGCACTAGGCCAAATTTTACGCAAAACAGCCATTTCGAGCCATTTTCAGATCCAATTGTACGTTACAGGGGGTAACCGACCCTGATTCTTCCAAAAACAAAGCTCGAATTTCATTAAAAAAATACCGTTTTCAGGAGTTGATAAAAAGGCCAAATATTTAGAATAAAAACTTCAAACCGTTATTCCCAAAATACGACAGAATAGATTTTAGATATCGGGGCTCAAAAGATGCGCAATCATCCGTAGAACATTTTAATCTATTTTGTTTTTCGTTTTTGCTAAGAAAATTTCGAGATAAATCATGATTTGTAGCAAACGGGGGGATTTTTCCGCTTAGACCGTACAAATTACACCGTTCGTGGACAGTTGAGAGTGCATAGGGGCGTCTCGTACCAAATTTCCTATCCGTGCCTTTTGATTAAGGGATGGAATGCCGTGACGGTCCCGAAAGCGCGCTTTTGATCGGCGGATCAAATTTCATCCTCATCCTCACTGGCATGTCCGACCTCGCAGACTAATAAACGATGCCGGAAAGAAGCCTCGGATCGTACTGACCATCGATTTTCATCTATTCCAATGGGGGTCTCGCTTCGAGATGACCGTTTCTCCATCCTTATCTGCCATTTTCTGCTGGCCCTCCTTTCCCTGGCGGCTTTTGCCCACATCCACTACCGTATCCACGACCTGCAGTCGCAGTGTGAGACCGGGTATTTTTGACTTAGAGTTTTGGACTGATCTTGAGCTTCAGCCTGCACGAAACTTCGATCCAGCCGCCTGTGGCCAGAGCGAGACGTGCTGCGATAGCACCGAATAAGACCGACAGTCCGCTGCATCTATGGCTGACATCGTTGTCGAGGGTGAAGGTTGGTAAAAATATATCTAAAGTATAAAATCGGAACCCACGCCTAAGCTTACAAGGGGATGGTCTCAGCTCGGAATCGAATTCGGATTTGAAAATTTGCACACTTATAGAGCTCGACGAGACAAATCGATTGGTGTAACTTTCAGCAGCAGATACCCCGAACTAACAAAGTTATAAGCATTTTTAGTTTTTGCATACATTTTGCCGATTGTTCGCCATACCTTCATAAGCCCTCCCCCTTCCCCCATCAGCGTGGTCTGGTGGTCTAGTGGTGTAGTCGGCGGCGTCTGGGGAATCTATCAAGGGTTCGAACCCGCTCACGATTTTTATTTTTTGCTTTTTGGTCCAAAGATTCCTCTTGGCATTCCAAAGACCTTTAATGGCTTTTTAGGCATTCACCAGGTCCAGGAAGCGTTGCCAACAATAAAGCAGCTTTGCGAAAAATTTAAAATTTTTTGCCTGTGCTCATGCCTCCTCAAAAAATTTTGGGGCAATTTTCAGAAGGCTGGCAATCTGCTTATCAACACTTTATCGTATCCCAAGCTGCATTAAAATAATCAAAATTATTTTCTTTGAACTGATCCTACTATGGTTACCTTGCCAACTCTCAAAATTTCCAAAAATTTTTAGGAGTGGGATTTTTTGCTGCGAGCGCTTCCTGGGCCTGGTGAATGCCTAAAAAGCCATTAAAGGTCTTTGGAATGCCAAGAGGAATCTTTGGACCAAAAAGCAAAAAATAAAAATCGTGAGCGGGTTCGAACCCTTGATAGATTCCCCAGACGCCGCCGACTTCACCACTAGACCACCAGACCACGCTGATGGGGGAAGGGGGAGGGCTTATGAAGGTATGGCGAAAAATCTGCAAAATGTATGCAAAAACTAAAAATGCTTATAACTTTGTTAGTTCGGGGTATCTGCTGCTGAAAGTTACACCAATCGATTTGTCTCGTCGAGCTCTATAAGTGTGCAAATTTTCAAATCCGAATTCGACTCCGAGCTGAGACCATCCCCTTGTTAGCCTATTCCTAAGCCAAGCCTAAGCCAAGTTTAAGCCAAGCCTAAGCCAAGCCTAAGCCAAGCCTATGCATATGCCTAAGCCGAAGCCTAGGCTTCGGCCTATAATTCCTGGCTTAAGTTAAAACCCAATCATATACTTCGAACTAATCAGCACAGCACGACCATTTCCGGTGAACGAACTACTGGACAAATGCCTGGATTTACACGAGTACTGCACCGATGAGGGGAACACCGAGAGGGGTCGAACCGGCGCTCCCGGACCTCCAGGACCGCAGGGGTACGGTAGCCATCTCGATGAATTGAGCATGATTTAGGAGGCCCGGGCCGCCAGGGCCGGCCGGGCGAGCCGGACTGTCCGGAATCCCAGGTCACCAGGGCCCAATCGGGCCGCCCGGGTACCCGGGTCGAGACGCCGAATGCAGGGACTGTCCTCTGGATCGATCGTTGCTGATGGAGAGCACCCTGCAATGTCCTACGGTAGGGGGAAGGGCGCGTTTTGGTATCTCTTTCTTATATAGTTCACGAATATGGACTGCCCGGTGCCATCGTCCGAACCGGAGCCCACAATACCGAAGGGTCTCACCCGGCTGCTGCCGCTGGCCGTGCAGAGGGTGGGCGTGTAGTTTGGAGGGCGCTAGACTGTTAGCGGGGGTGTATTTAATCGGGGGAAAGCCTATTTTTATCTATCAACCATACAGGGTGTCCCAAAAAAAAGATCCCCCCTAGCAGGCCGCAGACCTGTCCGATTTTCACGATTTAGGTATCTATTGAAAGCTCTCGGAAAGGCGAGTCCAGCACATCTTGCCGATTTTCGAAATGTCGGAATTTTTGGCTCGATTTTCGGCATTTTTCATGCCAAAAGGACAGGCTTTTTTGTCCAAAACGCAATTTAACCGGATTAATCGTTATCCAAGCTGCGTTTTCACACAGGGCTTTCAAAAAGCTGTCGTTGGGTTGCCAGAACAGGCATAAAAGTTCTTAAATTGCGATTTTTGTAAAAAACCCTTGGTCAGAAAAACATCAGAAAATCCGCCCGTTGCGCAAAAAGATTAGTAAGTGATAGAAAAATTTCAAAGTTATGAAAATCGAAATGGCGTGCTGGACTCGCCTTTCCGAGAGTTTTCGATAGATACCTAAATCGTAAAAATCGGACAGGTCTGCGGCCGGCTAGGGGGGGGGGGATTTTTTTTGGGACACCCTGTATTCTGTAACTTTATACTGTGTTTTTGTAGTGTGTCGACTGCTAAAGTACAAAATATTTTACCTTTTTGGCCGTATTTCTTACATTTTTGCCCAAAAATCAAAAATTTTTTGAAATTTGTCATAATTTTTGTGCGATTTTTTATCTAAAATCGGCGTAAAATCATATAAAATGATTTACATTTCGCTTCGCTTAAATTTTCGCTATAAGTCAGTGATTGCTGGGTGGAATTTGGTTCCTCAGATAAACCTACCCCCTGCTAACAGCCCAATACCGTTTGGAGTGTAGAACCTCCACAAACTACACAATTTTGCGAATTCTAACGCTAATTTAGCTTTTATCAAACACGTCAGTGGAATTGGAGGGATGTCTAAAGGTTTGCATGAACGCCACCGACACCGACTACGATATGATGGACGTCGAGCCAACCGAAATTGCGTATATTCATGGAGCGACGGCACGTAGGGTTTTTGGGATTTGAAAAACGTCGGCATGGCGAGGTCTCTCGGGTTTTCGTTTTCAGATTTACAATATTTTTAAAAGTTGAAATCAGAATGCCGAAATCTGGATATCTCGACATTTTTTTGCGCCGTATTTTGGGGATTTCCATCTCCATCCTTTGTCTATCTGAATTTTGATGTCAAAGTCAGAGTTTTCGACAACATAAAATGTCGACATTTTGAACTTTCGACATTACCAAATTTCGACGCTACCAAATTCGACATTGTAAATTTGCGAAGGAAATTCGATATTATGAAATTTCGACATTACGAATTTCGACGACCAAAAATAAGATTTAGGTCGTCAAATCTCGGCACCTTGGAATTTCGGCATTTTCGAAATTTCGGCGTTATGTCGGCATTCCGGCATTTTCAAAATTCGACTATATGAATTTCGGCATTTTTGGAAATTTCTGCATTATGTCGACATTTTTCCGTTTCGACATTTTGAAAGCCTTACGTTCATTGAATTTCGGCATTTCTGACGCGTTTAGACTGCAAACTACAAGCCGTCGGCAAATCGGTGTTCCACTCCCATTCGAGCACCTACTACGGTAATTGGATGCGAGACGCGTACCCGCGGACCGGCGATGTGGGTGTCGTAGTTTGGGGGGCATAACTGCTCGGTGGTCTAGGACATGATGAAGCGCTTCCTGGTCAACCACTTCCAAGGCGACGAGATCGTCGAGTACCCCAGCGAGGCCGAGATGAGGAGGGAAAGACCGAAGCGGATGTGAGGCGATTAAAGGGGCACGAACACCTTTTAGCCATCGACTTCCACATGTATACGACGGGACGAATCATGTCATGTTTAATGGGTCGTTCTACTATCACCGAGCTGGGACTCCCAAGATTGGTGGGTGAAGGGAGCGAGAGATAGAGAGAGAGAGAGAGATAGTGAGAGAGAGAGTGTGAGAGAGGCTGAGAGAGTGGATAAGAGAAAGTGAGTGAGTGGCTGAGAGAGAGTGAGAGAGAGAGGGAGAGAGAGAGTGAGGGAGAGAGAGAGAGAGTGGCTGAGAGAGTGAGAGAGTGGATAAGAGAAAGTGAGAGAGTGGCTGAGAGAGAGTGAGAAAGCGGGAGAGAGTGAGAGAGGGAGGGGGAGAGAGAGTGAGAGAGAGTGAGAGAGAGGGAGAGAGTGAGCGAGAGAGAGAGTGTGAGAGTGGATAAGAGAAAGTGAGAAAGTGGCGGAGAGAGAGTGAGTGAGAAAGAGAGAGAGAGAGAGAGAGAGAGAGAGCGCGCGCGCGAGAGAAAGACGAAACTACTTCATCACCTCACAAAAATACAGAATTATGAAAATTTGAAAAAACGCGATCTTATTAAGGCAAGTACGAGTTGTCCACGCAACGCTACGACGAGCTGGAGATCGAGGGAGCAGCGTTTAGAGGGGACAACGTAGGCATAAAGAATAATTTAATGTTCCCCTAGTACCTCTTCAACGCCTCACTGGCCTATTTCGACTTGGCAATCGATGAGAATGCCCTGTGGGTGATGTACCACTTTGAGCACGAGCCCTTTTTGTCGGTGGATAAGGTAAAAGCGGTCAAATTCTCAAAAATAAAACGATGAGGTCGACATCAACAATCTGACGGTGTACGAGACGCACAACTTGACGCTGGTCAACCACACGGCGCTCGCCAATGGATTCGTTGTCTGCGGGGTGCTGTATTTGGTAGGGTTACGGTGGCGGGGTCGATGGAAGGCGCGCTTTAGGTGGACAGCTCCTGGGAACAGGCGTCCCATATCTCGACGGCGTACGATTTTTATCGGCTTCAGTACTCTACGCCGAATATTAAATGGGTAGGAGTTGCTATCTATATCCCTTTCTCCGTCTTTCTCTCTCTCTTTGTTGTCTCTCTCTCTCGCTCTCCCTCTCTCTCGCGCTCTCTCTCTCTCTCTCTCTCTCTCTCTCTCTCTCTCTGTTTCTCTGTCTCTATCGTCTCGTGTTGTCCCTCGTCTGTCTCTCCCTCTCTTTCTATCTCTCCCTCTCTCTCTCTCTCTCTTTCTCTCTCTGTCGCTCTCCCCCTCTCTACCCCTCTTTCCAGGTTAACCTCTACGGCAACGCGAACATGATCAGCTACAACCCGTACGACAAGCGCCTCTACACGTACGACCACGGCTATCTGCTAACCATGCCCGCCCATCTGCGGTGGCTGTCCAGATGAGCCAACAACACTTCTTGACGCTGTTTTTTTGCTTGGTGTTTTGTGTAGCAACCCGTACTGTATCCGAATATAATACCCACATCAATAAATGGGAGTGAACAGCAACAAACAGACAATAGATGAGGGCTTCACTTTGCGAGCGTCACCGCCGGGGTCGTGTCGGCGGGGGGTGCCGGGGGTGATGTTGGCTGCAGAGTCGCGTTCTCCGACGGGAATTCGGCTCCCTCCACGATTGGGGATTGGAGACGTTTGCATTCCTGGAATTTTAGGGTTTTAACGGAACAATGAAAACTGAAACTAGGATATTGGGAATCCCGTTCTGGTTATTTATTTTATCTTATTTTATTTATTATCGGGGGGGTTTGGGCGAAAAGAATTTTTTGTCTAGGCCCAGAATCCCTAGTAACGTAACAGCACGCATTTTTACAGTCTTTTTTAATTTGGCTATATTTAAAGCGAAAAACAAGCTAAAAATGTGAAAAATTCGAGATTTTGATCGAAAATCTGTATTACAATCGTTTGTTTAAAAAATTTGTAGAGTTTTTGCGTTTAAGCACAATGAAAAATGGTTTAAAACCGGCCTTTCAGGGTCGAAACCCAATTTCTTTTTCTACTTTCCAATATTCCTATTTTTCAAATGTCTATTCCACTTCCCCCACCTTCAACAGTGTACACGGCTTGATCGGCTTGAAGTCGGCGTTGGCCATCTCGCGAAAGATCGTCTCCGTGTTCAGCCGCGTGAACAGGATGCACTTTTTGCGGTACTGTAGGGAGGGCAAGGTTTAGGATCCGGCAACTTTGCCACGAACCTGATAGTGCCGATTGCACTCGTGGCGCAGCTGATGGGCCAATTTACGTCGACTGGGCACCTGGAAGAGGTTAAAGGGAGCGTGACAGTAGGGGTCAGGCGGCGTACCTGTCTACCAAAATGGCCGTAGACGGTGCGGAGGACAATTTGGCATGCTTCACATCGCTCCTCGGGGGTTAGGGCGTCGGCTTCGTGTGGCTGAAAAAGGAGATGGACTCGATTCTAAGGCTCTTATGGCTTCATAGTTCCTTTAGTGGTATAGAGAGCGACATAGGGAGAAAGAGAGAGAGAACGAGGCAGAGAGAGTGAGAAAGAGAGCAGGATAAAAAGAGAGTTATACGTAGAATGATATCTAGAGAAATAGGTTAACAACGAGAGACCGAGAGGGCGAGAGCGAGCCAGTGAGCGAGAGAGAGACAGAGAGAGCGAGAGAGTGAGCGAGAGAGTGAGCGAGAGAGACGGGGAGGATGAGCTAGAGAGAGCTAGAGAGAGTCAGGAAACGGGAGAGAATGAGAAAGTTCTCAAGCTGGTTAGCGCAAAATATTGAATGACAGAGCGAGAGAGCGAGTGAGAGAGAGAACAGTTGAGCGAAAGTGAGGAGAGAGAAATTAGCATAACCTCTAACCCACGCACTTCCTCTGATTTTTTTCGCAAAATATCCGGTTTTAAATCATATCCTTTGCCCCGCCTACCGTAACGGGCAGCCCAACTTCAATTTGGTCACCCTCAACCTCGGCCACGGCGTGGATTATCAGATGTAGCGCCGAATAGAGCAATGCAAAGCAGACGACCGATCGCGGGATCGATCCCGTCATTCCATCCCCATACTAACACCATCCCCCCCTTTCCCCTCAATACAATCCCTTTCCGGGGCTGCCCCTGTTTCTCATCCTCCCCCTCCACCCTCTTTTTCTCTTTCTCCTCCCCCCTGGATAAATTGATGGACGATCGGGGCGCGGGGGGAAAGCGTTTGGCACCTCTTTACGCATTTTTGTGCCTGCGTCTCTCGGCTATCTGGCTATTTTCGCGTCTTTCACCAAGTTCCGGGGGCAACCGGTGCAAAAAGGGCACCGATCAACTTGTTGGCCGCGCGCCTAACTATTCGCCCAAAATAAAAGGCGTGGATTTTTGAGATTTGCTAGATAAATAATAAAATGATTCTATCCTGGCAAAAATTCCGAAAAAAATAGATTAAATTTTTGCGGTTGCTTGGAAATAGTTTTTTATCTGTCTGTAGCTCTATTTGTATCTCACTCTCTCCCCCCCTCTCTCCGCTAGGCGTCTCGTTCTCGCTGTATCTGCGAATCTCACCCTCTCATGCGCTCTCTCTCTCTCTCTCTCTCTCTCTCTCTCTCTCTCTCTCTCTCTAAAACACTCTCCCCTTTGTTTCTCTCTCTCTCTCTCTCGCTCTCACTATCTCTCTCGCTCTTTCTCTATCTTTCTCACTCTATCTCTCTTTCTCCCTCTCTCCCTCTCTCTCTCTCTCTCTCTCTCTATCTCTCTCTCTCTCTCACCCTCTCTCGCTCCCTCTCACTCGCTCTTTCCCTCTCTCGCTAACCACGAAGAAAAGTCGCCGTCAATATCCCCAATTAACCCCTGCAAGTTTCCATCCCAAAACCCACCAGAACATTCAGAATAAATAGCACGAGGGCTATGACGAGACCATGATGCATTCACAAGTCGAAAAATGGCCCGGCCGACGCTCGCTCGACTCGACTATTATAGCCCGCCACCGAATTTGCCAAATAGCCCAGCCAAGGGCAGGCAGGGGGGGGATACGGTGGACAGGAAGGATGGAAGGGGCGTGCAGAGGTGTTGCCCGGAATCCGGGGCCCGGGCGGGGGCCCAGTTTTCGGCGGGGCCCTCAAAGAACGGGCAAATAGCCTCGAGGGTCCTGGCTGACATTCCGTGTCTTGGCCTTCGGGCTGGCTGGCAATTTGGAGCGGGTTTTAAAATGGCTGGAAGCGCGGCGTGCAAATCGGGCTTCAGAAAATCCCAACAAATTGCTAAGCGATTGCGGTCATCGACAAAAATTCCCAAAGCTCGTGAATAGTTACTTCGAAAGATTCGACCCCCCCCCCGCTAACAGTGCAGTGCTCCTAAAATAAGCGAATTCCGTTGCGCAAATAAGCGGACATCACCTGAACCGGCGGCCGAGCCTGCGCCAAGCCAAACGTAAATCACAGCTAGGCCGAAGCATGAGGCTAAGCCAAGCCTAAGCTTAGACTTAGCCTAAACCCTTCCCAACCATACGCCTAAATATATCTTGTACTCAGCGGTCTTGCTGATCCTTTTCACGCCGCATGAGCAATCGTTTTCCAAAAGCTCCAGCAAGAGAATGGCATTTTTTGGCAAAATTTATGCAAAATCGGCTCGTAAATTCAAGAATAACGCATATTTTTGATGCAAATTGCAAAAATCCCCATATTAAATTAAAAATGAAAAGTATTTTCGCTATAACTTTAAAACCCGCCGGCCGATATGGCTCAAACTTTCCATAAACATGGGAAATTGGCTTCGCTACCTCTGTGCAAATTTTCAGCTCCGTGGGTGCCCTCTGGCTCAAATTTTTGGGGGGGGGGGGATCTTTTTTTTTTTGGGACACCCTGTATAAGCATAAGCATCAGCCGACGCTAAACTAAGCCTAATCCCAAGTCTAGGCCTCAGCCTAAGCCTAAGCTTAACCTAACCTAAGCCAAGCCTAAGCCAAGCTTAAGCCAATTCTAAGCCAAACCTATCTTAAAGTTTTTATCTGCTTTATGCTTAAACTTGCATTCGTCATCCTCCAAGGCTGTGCGTTTTCTGATTCCTGGGGTATTTTTTAGGGCACCCAGCGCGGCACGGGTTACGGTAGCCCGTAAAACGCGGCGTTTCGCCGCTTCAAATTTATCGCACTCCAACGAGGGGGGTCCAGGCGAACCGACCGGCTTTCTCTCTCCCTCTGTGTCTCTCCCTCTCTCTCTCTCTCTCTCTCTCTCTCTCTCTCTCTCTCTCCCTCCCTCTCTCTCTCTCTCACCTATGATATCACCCAGCAAACCAGCAAAAAAAAAAATCGGAATTTCCTAGGCCGTCCCGGGTGCGGGTGATCAGACCAAGGGTCGCCCCCATTCATCCAATATCTTTATTTCTTTCCCCTTTCACATATCTCTTTCTGCAATCATTTAAGGGTCAGAGACACGTGAGATATACAAAAATACACCCATACCAGTTGGAAGGAACATTAATCAAGATCGCGAGAAAGGGGGGCAAAGGCACTCGAATCCACAGCGGGGGGGGGGGCAAGATTTAGCAAATGATGTGGGAGGGATATGGTACGGGTACTGTACCATCCGGTCATGTCATTTTCTTGCCCATTGATAGCAGAAAATGTATAGCAAATCTGATAGGAAAATTTTTGGGGAAAAGCTATTGGCTATTGTAATGTCGAAAATTAGAATGTCGACATTTGGTTTGTCGAAATTCGTTTTGTCGAAATTTAGCTTGTCGGGATTTATTTTGTCAAAAGACATTTTTTCGAAATCGTTTTTTCGGATTTAGCTTTGTTAAAATTCATTTTCGACATTTCAATACCTGTCAAAAAAATCGTCGTTAACTACATTCTGATTTTCGACAGTTTAAACAGATCGCAAGGACACCCAAAATATTTGTCGAATCAAAAATACCCTAAAAATTGTTTGAGAAATCCCGGAGACCACTTCCGGCCGTTCAGACGATACAGATGGAGTCGGTGCTGTCGGTGCTGAGACTGCGGGTGACCAGCTGAGCACGAGCCATGATTAGGGCTGACATTCCGCGACTAAAATTGGTGGTATTTTTCTGTCGCTTGTGTACCCAGGCATGCCAGCCGAGGTTTCTGAGGATTTAGCGGCCAGATTCTTTGCGAAAGGATCGCCGTGAAAATACGGAAACCTAGGCACAGCGCCGAAAATGGGGGTACAGTGCGTATCAAAAAGATAGAGCCACTTGGTTTTTGACCTTTATCTTCGCGCCGATGTATTTTCATGGCTTTCGATGCATACATCTTATAGCCCTTGAAAAGACGCATCTTTCTGTGTACTCAAAATCTTTCTATATTGGATATTGAACTTTTTATGATGAAAACAAGTAAATAGAGCCAAAAACACAAGTATCAAAAAGATAGAGCCACCATTTGCATCCACTTTACATGCGCTTTGAGCTTGCAAATTACATGGTAATTATCATGTAAATCGTTCTTTTCATTCAAATCATCGACGGTTGCGAAAAAAATGTCGTTGAATAGTAGCAATAGACAGGCACATTTTTTATCAAGTGTTTGCTTCGTTTACGCACTCCAAAATGGTCAGAGCTATAAAATTTTGGTCCGGACAGGTTGATTTGAATGAAAAGAACGATTTACATGACAATTACCATGTAATTTGCAAGCTCAAAGCGCATGTAAAGTGGATGCAAATGGTGGCTCTATCTTTTTGATACTTGTGTTTTTGGCTCTATTTACTTGTTTTCATCATAAAAAGCTCAATATCCAATATAGAAAGATTTTGAGTACACAGAAAGATGCGTCTTTTCAAGGGCTATAAGATGTATGCATCGAAAGCCATGAAAATACATCGGCGCGAAGATAAAGGTCAAAAACCAAGTGGCTCTATCTTTTTGATACGCACTGTATAAAGCGAGCCGGGACTCTTTAGGATCCCTATTTCTCACTTGCGCATTCACTATATCTCTCCCACTCACTTTTTATTGGTCTCTCTTTCACACTTACTCTCTCTCTCTCTCACTCTCTCTCTATCTCTCGCTCTTTCTCTCTCTCTCTGTCCCTCTTTCTCTCTCTCTCTATATCTCTGTTTCTCTCGCTCTCTCTCTTTCTCTCTATCTCTCCATCTCGCGCTCTCTCTCTCTTTCTCTCTCTCGCTCTCTCCGTCTCTCTCCCTCTCTCTCTGGCTCTTTCCTGGACCCAATACACTCTTTCGTCAAAGGCTACATCACATACCCTCGGGTGGCTTCCCTCATCGAGATCTTTTTTGGCATATAGTACGTCTCTCCCGGTGGTTCGGGTGGTGCTCCCCATTTATCTCTTCGGAATACCGGTCGACAACATGGCAGAAGGCCGAAAACTCGACGGCCAAGCAGTTGGAGTGTTGTCACCACCTAAAAATTTATATTGAAATCTCTCTGTAGATCGATCTCGCTCTCTTGATCTCCCTCTCTCTCTCTCTCACTAACTCTCACCTCCATCCGAATCTCTCGATCGCTGGCTGTATAAATCGGTAACCGCATCGCGCACGCCAGAATCGGCAGGAACGAGGATATATCGGAAGTGACGGCATACGCCTCAGCGTTTCGCACGAGAATCCCTGGAATACGGTATGTGGAATCTGCATTTTGTAGACTACGATACTCTTGTAAAAGCCTTGCAACCCTCTAAATACTTGAGATCACTCCTTACACCTAAGCATACTCCCCTTTAAACGCTTTGGCTTTGGATAAAATAAAAATTCCCGCCCATCCAACCTACCCGGACTGATATTTTCCATCCCGGCGATAATGACGTCCAGAATATTCGAAAACAAATATGTACAAACGACGATGACAAGCATCCGGGTGACGGTGCGTAGCCTAGACCGTAGCCGGGCCACTTCCCCTCTGGAAATTTGGAGTTTATTCGGGTCTTGGGGTGGTCTTTGGGTGTATTCGATCGATTGATGTTTGATTTTTTGCTCTTTTGTGCACCCTTAAAAATCTGACATACTTGCTGCCGACGGTGACGTAGAGAATGAGCGTCTTCACCGTTTGATCTCGATCCGTTCTCCTCACGTTCATCACGATGGCCGCGTTGAAGTAGGCGAGGACTGAATTGGGGGTTATGGATTCCGTGAAATCTCTGCTAGCTTGCCATGCGAAAACGAGGAATAAAAGGCGAAGCTTTATCCTAAGCTTAGCTTAAGGCGAAGCCTGAGCCTATGCCTGACCGAGGCCTGACCCCAAGCATAACCTAAGCCTAAGCCGAAGTTAAGCCTAAGCCCAAGCCTAGGACAAAGCCCGTGCCTAAGCGTAAGCCTAAGCCAAGCATACGCCTAAGCCTCAAACCCAAGCCCAAGCAGAAGTCTAAGTGTGCTTCTATGCAGGCGCCTATGCGTAAGCCTAAGCCGAAGCAAAGGCCCAAGCCTAGGCTGAACTTAAGCCCAAGCCCAGGTCCAAGCATAAGCCTAAGCCTAAGGCGAATCCTAAGCTTAACTTCAGTCGAAATCTAAGCCCAAGCTCAAGCCCAAGCATAAGCCCAGGCGGCCTAACCAATTTCTGCGAAATTCGCCTTAAAACTCACCAACGAATGGCAAGAACACGGTGGCAATCTTTCGAATCCAAAATTTCCACAGCATGTCAAAGTCCGGGTAATCGGTTAGCGGAATCGCATATACTGAATATGCGGCAAACCCCGAGCAATTCGTGTTGTACTCGATCTAAAAACGGTGATTTTGGACGTGATTCAAAAATCGCCTACATTTATCTCGAGGTATACGGTGCCTCTGAAGACGATGCCGAAGCACATACAAAGAAAAACGACGAGTCCTCGATGGTTGGAGAGGAAATGGAATACAGCTGTTGATCTGGAAATGGAAGGGATTCGTTTGGGATTGGGTTGAACAACAACTAACCACCACCACTAATAGATGAATCGAAATAATGGAACTCGAAAAGGGGAGAGGGGACGGGGATGGAAACGAAGAAATGATAGTTTTCGGAAGTGAACTTGTCGGTTTAAGCCGGGTTTTGACAGTTTGGCAAGTTTCCAGGGGTTTCTGAAAAGTTGCAGGACGTGAACTTCGATGAAGCCTAAGCCTAAGCCATGCCCACGCCATGCCTAAGCCTCAGCAAGTCTAGGCTCGAGTTTAAATCAAGCCAAGCGTGAGCTAAGCTAAGCCTAAGCCAAACCTAAGCGGAACTCAAGCCAAGGGAAGCCTAAGCTTAAGCCGGAGCCTTAACCTAATCCAATCACAGGCTTAAGTATAAGCTTGAGCCTAAGCTGCCTAAGCCAAACCTAAGCCCAAGCCAGACTTAAAATTGACCCAAGCACTAGCTAAGCCTAAGCTTGAGTTTAAACCAGGCCAAGCCTCGGCCTAAGTCAAGCCCACGCCCAAGCCTGGGCCTGAGCAAAACCCAAGCCAAGCAGAGCTCAAGCCAAGGAAGCAATGCCTAAGTCTTAACTCCTAAGTCCCAAGCACCAGCTTAAGTATAAGCTCGAGCCTAAGCCTAACCTAAGCTGAGGCTACGCCCAAGCCAAGCCCAAGCCAGGCTTAAACTTGGCTTGGGCTTGGGTTGGCTTAAACCAAGCTGAAGTCTAGGCCTGCTAGACCAAGCCAAGCCTAAGCCTAAGCCAAGCCTCAGCCCTGTTAGACGACCGACATTCAGGAAAAACATTTAGCATGCTTGAGGGGTTATCGATCTTGTTTAAACTCTAAAGGGACAGTGACAAGCAGGGACGGAAGAAAAGCAAGCCAAAAAGATTAGTCTAGCGTATAGATTGTTAGTATAAAAGAAGCTTCTCTGTTACTCACACAGGATTATCTAACTCCTCCGGGTTCTCCTCGTCTCTGAAAACAATCAACGGATCGATGGATGTATTTTGACATGCCGGTAACACGATTTGGACATTAAAAAACGGATCCAATCAGCCATTTAGCGATAGGGGTACAGACGGCCAAAAAGTACGCGAGGATACGGGGCAAATTTCGGGGGTTTTTTTTCGATATTTTGTTGTTAAGGCGTCGACACTGGTGAATTTTTGAGCTTTTCCATTGATGCGCAGCCGAATTCTATCCTTTTAAGGAAATGTGAAGCCAGCCGCCTCTTTTCCGGCATATTCTGGCATTCTCGGCAAAATGCCGAGTTATTCCATAACGATGTATCTATCATGATTTTAAAATTTAAAAATTATAAATTTTATAATACCGAAATTCAAAATGCCGACATTTTTACAGTGTCGAAAATGCCAAATGTCGGTATTTTCACGATTTTTCGGGGTAAGCTGGACGTATTGAAATTTCGGCATTATAGCCTTTCGACGCTCTTCGTTTCGACAGTTCGTGGTTCGACATTATGAATTTCGACATTTTGCTCAAAATACCTGATTCCTGGTTCCTCTAAAAGTACCTGGTAGGCAAATCTAAGGATTCTCTTCTAAACCGCTTCTAATTTTCGTTTGAATACCTTAATCCATTACGCTAAAAATATCTATCCAGCGCGTTGCGCGTCGCGGCGCGGCTGAATCCACAGCCGCATCTTGCTCATACAACCTACTTTGAATTGCCGGTACTCTGCAGGTATCGCTCGATGGTGGCCGCCATCAGGAGAAATGACGACCAGCAAAAAGTGATTCCGGAGATGGTGAACGCGTAGAGGAGGTAGTTGTGCCAGGCGACGAACAGGGGCCACGACTCGAAATAGTCGGCGTATACCTAGGGAGATAGATTTGAAGAATTTTCGTACGCCATTGTCTAATGGATTTCCACTCATCTTGTTTCAACAACAAAACACCGAAATCAAAAATGCCGACAACTTTTCGGGATTTTAGCTGTCGATCCCATATTTTTGGACCTTTACTTCGAAACTGTGGTGTTTGCATGGCGGTTGTGGGTGGAGAGCTGTCGGAGTTTTTGTTGTCGGTATTTTTGTTGTCGGTATTTTGTTTGCTGATATTGTGATGGTGACTTTGAAATCAGATAAGTAGCGGCAAGCAATACGTGTCCGGATTTTAATTTTGCTAGCTATCGGCATTATTTGGAGGTTTTTCTGTCGACATTTTAGCGATCGCTATATGTGCTTGCTTTGACGTTTTTTCTGTCGCATTTTGTTTGGTATCGTACTGTGCTTATCGAATTTCAAATCCTGAGGTGGCTGCCAGCATTTCTATCGGTATTTAGCTAGCGATATCTGTCGCTATTTTTCGGCATTTTTATTGCCGGCCTTTCGGACGGCCCATTGTCGGTATTTTGGCTTTTGAGACCATGTATTTAGTGTCTATGCGAATCTACGTGTCGGTATTTTTAGTGAAAGTACATTTTGTCGGTATTTTAGTGTGTGCTTATGTTAGTGCCTTGGCCATAGGCAATTTTAGGACCGTAAGGGGTTGGATTTTAACCAGCGAGATCCGTCGGTATTTTTTGCGTTTTTCCTGTCGGCATTTTGAATTGTCCTCCTCACCTGCACACACATGATGGCAATATAGGAGAGAGAGACGAAGATGTCGCACAGCGAGATCCACATCAGATAGGTGAGGTTTCGGCGGCGGAGCAGCTGCAAATACTCGAGGAGAAGCCGTGGCGGCACCCGGGGCTCAAGGCAAGAGAAGGCGAAAGACGTCCGTCGCATGCGTTGCCGGTGCAGCATCTATACATGCAGATGGGGCACATGCTCGACACGGTCATGCTGTTAATCGGGGGGCTGCGCTGGTAGATTTCGATCGGGTTAGGGAGGAAGAGGTTAGCGTTAAATTAGCATAAATTTATAGACAGTAGAAAATCACGAATTTTTAACTCAAAATTGGATTTTTTTCACGAAAAGTTTGACATATATAAAATTCGATGCTTTTTATAGCTGTGAAGCACGGAAAATCCTATCAAAACATTGGAAAAAAGTAATTTTTCCCCCTGCTCAAAATCCCCACTTCCCCTCCCCCGCTAACACACCAGCTCCCTAATTTCTCTAAAAATTAACATCAATGCCTTTGGGCTCAGATAAAGAGGGCAGCGATTTTTTCAGCAATGTCATTAACATAAACAAATTAATCTTAAGATCTAAAAATTTTGAAAACTCTAATTTGCATAAACCACTATTAAACAGGGATTAATTGAATTATAAAGAGGAGTCCAAACGTGGCGAATACTCTACAAAACAGTGTTGTTAGTATTTAGTTGCCTAGCCATTAGGGTTAATTTATATCAATCGTCAATCAGGTTAGTTATCAGGCTACAAGCAGTCGAAATACAGCATTCCTGGGCCCTCCAAAAACACCAGCGAATACTGCAAAGTTTTTCGAGTCCGATCAATTTTAAGAAAATTTTGACTTTGCGGTATTCTGGGATTTTTGTTATTGATGCGTGTAAGATACCTTCGACGAGTTAAAGGTGTAGAACAGGATGCAATTGTGGAAAATCGATACCACGGCCGTCGTGCAGCCGACAACCCCCACGAACCACATCTTCCACAGCTGAAATTTCGGTTTTTAAAGGAGGAAGGGCTTTGAGGTCGAACTGAAGCTAAGCCTGCCTAAGCGAAGCCTAAACCTAAGCCTAAGCCTTGGCCAAGCCTAAGCCTAATCCTAAACCTAAGCCTAGGCCTAAGCCTAAGCCGTAGCCTATGCCAAGCTAGGCCTACACCTAACCCAAGCTTCAGCCAAGGCTAAGCCAAGCCTAAGCCGAAGCCTAAGCCAAGCCTAAGCCTAAGCCGAAGCCGAAGCCAAGCCTAATCTTAAGCCAAGCTTCAGCCAAGCCTAACCTAAGACTCAGCCCAAGCCAAGCCTAAACCCCCACACAAAGCTCACCAAAAATATTTGCGGCGTATAATTGCACGGGTCGGCCGAGGTGGGGCTCATCGGGGCTTCGGTGCTTGCCGAGGAAAAGTTGTCCATTTTGGCGTCGTCGCACGGGTTTATCTCATCTTCACATAAGTGTTCTCTGCAAAAAAATTGTAGAATTAATAGAATAGATATTAATACTAATAGAATAATAATAAGAAGAAGAAGAATAATAACATGAATAGAATTAAATTATACAAAAAAGAGCGTAAAAAGCAACATTTGGCTTCATAGTTCAATAAATATATGATAAACTTCTGGGTATATTTCAAAACTAAGCGCATCGTCAGCTTCTTAAAACTCTTCCAATTGTTTATAAATTGTTCTCTGTTAGACATCAAAATACTTTTCTGACGACTTGGCCAAGTGGTAGTGCGCTTGTCCTATCAGGTGCACAACCCAGGTTCAATTCCCGGCCAAGCCAACCATTTTGCTTTTGCTCGACAATAAGAATTCTGTGTTTCTGAAGCTAAACAAAGTGTTCTAGAATTTTTCTCTGATCAAGAGAGCCGTGGATAATTTGGTGGGGAGTGGGGGTCAGGGGAGCGCCTCGAGGTAAGGGGGATTAGCTGTTTGCCTCCCAAATGGGATGACTTCTGCGCCGGGATCAAAAACATGTAGTTTAATTGGAAATTGGCAAGAAGGGGCTTACGGTGTGCTCCACAAAAAATTTTTGGTGGGCTTAAAGGGATGAGGAACTGAAAATGAGCCTTGGCGGGTATGGTGGGGGATCTAGGTGCTGTCGACTTGCTTAGGATTAGGCTTATCTTGGGCTTAAATTAAATTACGCTTAGGCATCGCTTAGGCTTAGCTTCGCCTAAGCTTATCTTAGGCTTAACTTAACTTAGGCTTAACTTAGCTTAGGCTTAGGCTTAGATTTGGCTTAACTTGGGCTTAGCTTAAGCCTGGCCTTATTGTAACCGATCAAAGTGGTGATGAGGAAGATAAATATGTGCACAGCGCGGGATTTCTAGGCAATTGGGGTGGAGTAGGAGAAAGAGAGGCAGAAGATGGAAAAAGCCAAAAAGGATAGATAGAAAGATGCATTCTCCTGCCCTTCATCACCTCCTGGAGCCCCGGCCATCCCCCCAACCCAATTTACAGGAGCAGCAGTTCCCCCCCTCGTCTCCATGAGGGCCCAAAAAAGATAGGCGTCCATCGGGATCTGGCCAGTTGAGATGGCCACTAGGATAGAGGGTTTTATAAAGGGAATGGGAAGGTGTGGGACAGCGCACTAATGGTTGAGTATGGGAGAGAGCGTCAGAAAGAGAGCGAGAGAGAGAGGGAGAGAGAGAGAGATAGAAAAAGATAAATGGAGAGATAGTGAGAGAGCGAGAGATAGAGAGAGAGAGTGAGATAGAGAGAGAGCGACAGAGAGCGACAGAGAAATAGAGATTTCATAATGCCGAAATTTCAATCTGTCAGATTTTCCCCTAAAAAATCTCCGTGGTTCTATGCAGAAAATGGGAGCATTTAGGATGTCGTCAATTTCCCAATAAGCTGAGCGCCCTGAACTGCTCGAATTCGTTGGACTTTGCAAAGTTCAAAAACTTGCTGCAGTCGGAGGGTGCGCGTTTCCGGTGTGAGAAGATAAGCCGCAACGTCTCCCCCCCCCCCCCCGTTCTTTCCTGATCCGTCTGTCGTTGCTGGAGAGTCTGATGAATCCAGAGGGGGCTTCCCCTTTTGCTGTCATGTCTATCATTGTCAACCGGTGTTTGGGAGCGGCCAGCATTCCTTGGGGGATTCACCCCATCGAGAAGCGCAGGATTAGACAATGCAGCTTCCCGGGGAAAACCCCCCGAAAAAGGCCAGATTTTAAGGCCCTAGTCCGTCAAAAATTTCCTAGAGATCAGAGTTCCGCAACGTTCCGTTGTGGGTACATGGCGGGGCGTTTTTTGGGGGTGTGTTCAGGCCCGTAGGAGGGGGGCATGGATCCAGGACGCAAGGCCAAGATTTCATACGTGCAGCGTTCCCGGTGCCATCTGCGCATCTGCCAAGGCCTCCCCGGCCGCTAATGAACATTTTGCCGCACTAATTACCTAACAAAATCTTGGAAATCTATAGCAACGGCTACTAATAATAAAATCGTAAGTAAGTATAAAATTTGGAAATACATAAGTGCAGGCGCGAATAGCTTCCCAACTATTTTGCCATCAGATGGAATAGCTTTATTTGCTTAGTAGAGTGTACTTCATAAGCCATTTTTCGTGCTAAATCTTATGAAATAAAACCAATGCCGCAGAAAATAGCGAACAATCCATTTTTTTTTTCGTGAATAAGAAATTCCGTAAGCATTTGGCGAGCTTTTTTATCCGTTTGATAGCAACATGTCTTTTAACCCCAGCAGTTGAAAGTCGTTAGATCTAATTAAAACAACGCAAAAATTAAAAACCAAATAATCAAAGTAATAAATAAAACCCGGAGACCTTGGCGTCCAGCTTTTAATCATTTTGCTAATTTATATTTTTCCTCGAATTAATAATATTGTGATACTGAAATCTCCAATTGGATTGTCATTTTACCATATGCAAAATTGCCTCTATTAGATTTACCTAAACACTGTGTATTGTATAAAAAAATATTGTCTTCAAGAACTTTCCGATCATCTTATGTATTTAAACAGTTTGTTTACTATTATTATTGGTATTATTATTATTATTAGCCGTTGCTACGAATTTTCAAAGTTTAATTTAAACAGTTTGTTTTCTATTATTATTAGCCGTTGCTATAGATTTCCAAGACTTTGTTAGGTAATTAGTGCGGCAAAATGTTATCAATAGCTACCGGGGAGGCCATGGCAGATGCGCAGATGGCACCGGGGAAACTGCACTTATGAAATCTTGGCCTTGCGTCCGTCGCCCGGGGGGCATGCCGCCCCCGAAATCTGCAGATGGCGAAAAAATGATAAGGGGGGACCCTTATCATTTTTGAAAATTTTTGAAAAAGGGCGCTAAACGGCAGATGTTTTTGAACCGCCGCCCCCCCGAAACCTTGCCGCCCCCGAAATTTTGGGTCAGCTACGGCCCTGGGTGTGTTGGACACAGCTTTTGATAGCGTAATCGACTGGACCGTCATGAAGACGTGCGCGCGTCGCGTGTCGCGGAAAAATCCATAGAGATTTATCCGATAAGTCCCCCCATAATCCTTGCTTACCTGTCCCTTAAACCATATCTGCAGGGCCAGAATCGACCTAGGCCTTCAACTAGGTCTATCCATCTAGGCGCTGCTCCAAAATATGTTTCAAAAATTTAAATTAGAGGCAATCCGGCGGAATTTAGCGTTGCATGTAGCTGTCGGCACCTAGTAAGTAGAAGGGGTCGAGTCGTGCGCTTCAGAATCCCTTTAAACGTCTCTTCAGGGCCAGGATTGACCTCTGTCGCCAACTAGACCTAGACAGTTAGCCGCAGCCCCAAGAAAAATTTCCAAAATTTTTCGCGTTATTTAACGCCATTTTGTGCTGCGCGTAGCTCTCCAAAGCCAATTAACGGAATTCTTCAAAATTCGCACTTCCCAGCTCCTTTAAAATATTTTACAGCCAAAAAAGTGCAAAACCGGCGTCTCGGCCGCAAAAATCTGCAACAAACAACACAAAATTAAATTCTACACGCTCCACACAAAAAATCAGCTGCCCAGGCCGGCCGCCCCGTGTTTTGTTCTATTCCGTAGCCGTTCAGCCGGCCGTTAGGAGATCAAAAAACGGCCGACCAGCACTGATCAATTAGAGGTGCGGGCCGGCGACTGCTAGGAGGAGGAGGGCCCTAAATTGCCTTGATTCCGCCCCATCTATAGACCCTTTGCAGAGGAGCAACTCGGCACGGGTAGGGAGGAGCAAAGAATAAGTTGCACTTTTTGCTGGCGCCCAGGGGAAATTGAGGCTGAGATTTGGGAATTTTTGCCAAAATTTTGAGCAACAATTGACTAGAAGGTTACGACAAATCAAATGTCCACGAAAAAAGGGTTAAAAATGGGTGCAGGGGCCACAAAAATAAGTCGCTAACGGGGGGCGCGACGAATTCCCGGGAGGGTGAGGGCCCTAATTGGGCTTTGCCGAGTGCCCAGAAATGGCCGACGAACTTGTGGGTAAATAGAGGCACGAGGAGAACATTCCTTGAAATACTAAGGGAGCTTGAAGGTCAAATTCTTAGGGTTCTTCTAAAATTCGAAAAAGCTAGCTACACTCGAATTGTCTACGCCGAGATACGATTGTCCTCAGTACGCTACACTACAGTGCACTACGCTATCATCGGTACGGTGCACTACGCATCGCAGGTTACCCTATGATATACATTTTCCTACTACATAATCCACGTTTACGGTAGGTTAACTTCTTTGACCCTGAAGAGAGGGAATAGAGGGAGAGAGAAGGAGAGAGAGAGAGAGAGAGAGAGAGAGAGAGAGAGGGAGGGAGAGAGAGATAGAGAGAGTCAGAGAGAGAGAGAGAGACAGAGACTGAGAGAGAGGTGAGAGAGATAGAAACAGATGGTTTGAGAAAATTGTTGTACGTTATGCTACGCCAAGGAATGATATGTATTTATGTTACCCGTCCTGTGAGTGCGACAAGCTATTTTTTTAACTTTTTAGAAACACACTGGGCCCTAAAGCCAACAATGGGGGTCGAATGACAGTCGAACAGCGAGTAGCACCGAGTGAAATGTAATACATGTTCTACTGAAATATAGATGAGCAGGGAGGGAAAGAAAAAGAGAAAAAGAAGAAGGAAGGGAACGGGGGTGGCTCTCGGATTTTGCAAAGGAATGAGTTCGGGATATTTTATGCGGAATAATGTGTCAAGTTTGACCTTGGCTGTGATTATAGTCAGCCAAAATTCTTATTTTCTAGATGATACTCCGAAATAGCAGCAAATGACGAGTTTAGGGTTTTCGGCAATCCCTGGGCCTTCCCGGTCCATAGGTGTGTGGGGGAGGGTCTTTGAAAAATTAATTGGTGACCTGGGGGAGGGCTCCTTTTAGAGATAGCCGTGAATAAGTTCAGCCCGTAATTTGGTCATCCCTCATAAAAGGTCCGAGAGAGTGAGAGAGAGAGAGAGAGAGAGAGAGAGAGAGAGAAGCTGATCAAAAATTCTCGCCATTGAAAAACGTTAAGGCGCTTTGGGGATGGAAGACCCGAGCGTCAGAACGGAAGTTTTTTGTGGCTTTTTATAGGCGATTGTTTGTGGCCAATTCGGGGTTGAACTTACCTACCTCTCCTGTTCCTCAAAGAACCTCTGCTAGCTTGCCCCTCTATTTGCCTAAAAAATGACTGCGTTCTGCCCCTCTCCCTAATTGCTTAAGGAATTTCTGCCGGTTGGCCCCTCTCAGTTCCTCAAAGAATCTCTGCTAGCCTGCCCTTCAGTCAATCTCGGCTAGTTTTTCGAGCGCTTTTCTACCTGTCACGCCCCCTTTAAATATCAAAACCGGCTACGTGTGCCGCAAAATGATCTGCAGAAAGTTCCATTCCAATCGCCCACGGGGGCGTAAAATAGAATTACGCGGCCCCCCGTAATTTGGTATGAAATCAGACTAGCCAGATTATTGGCACCCGGAGAAGGCCAACAATCCCAAGATGGTCGCGTTGCCCTCAAATGTTCCCCGTCCAACAATAAGCCCGGGGACGGCTGTTTCCCCAAATAACACCTCAATGGCGCCATATGACACTGGAGTAGATGCGGAACTCTCTGGGTCCAAAAAGATCTCCGCTAGCTGCCTGAGCGTTCGAATTTCTGGTTGTAAACGACAGCCGACGACATGTACGATCGAATAAAGTTTAAGGGCAGAGCGACAGTGGTGATATCTGTCATATTTTTTCCAAAGAATCCCTGCTAGGATGCCCGTGGACTAATTTAAAAAAATCAGGGCATAATCCGGTTCAAAATCCCGAGGCTCAAGATCCCTAATGCCGAGATCCCGACATCTCCAAAAGCAAGTTTCAAAATTCCGACCGTGATTTGGCCAAATGCCGACATTCAGCCAAAATACCGACAGCACCGACCGTCTTAATCCGGGCAGTGCCAAAATACCGACACGGGTCAGAAGAACTATTGTCAATATGCCGACATGCAAAATGCCGACATGGTCGAATACCGATAGCTATGCTCCCAAAATGAGCAAATACCGAAAATTCAAGTCAAATTGCAAAAATCAAAATCCCCAATGCAAATTCGGGTGGCAATAATACCGACATCCATGATCTCGACAGCCTAAATACCGACATTCGTGATCGATATTCAAAATACCGACAGATCCGAAAATCAGACAGCACGAAATACCGACATGCAACCCAAATTTGAAAATAATAATAATCCCGAAATGTAAAATCCCAGTAGCCAAAATACCGACAGAAATCGATGAGAGTTTGAAAAACCAAGTTAATTTGCATCCTGTCGGCATTATGGCCCCCGGAATTCGGCAGTCGCGAATTTGGATTGTCGGGTTTATGCTTGTCGGCATTATGGCTTCTCGAGATTTTCATGTCGGTATTTCGGCATCTCCCATTTGATTTTGAGTTTAAATATGGGATAAAAGCTCGATTCCATCGAAATTTGAGTGCGGCAGGAAGCTGGAGAGGCAATAGATCTGGCCAGCCGGCCACGGACACGAATATTGGATATGTGGTCCATCGAAACGACATCTGTTCCCCCCAAAAGCCCATCCGCAAAAAATCGGCTCTTATGGGTGACGGCAAGCAGGCACAGCGCCGCCGCGAGGGTTGACGCTTTTCCGGCTACCCATCCGCAGCCGGGATATTCCGCAAAAATACTATTTACGGCCATCGGCCACTTGGAGATTGAAGCGCAAGTTTGCGGCACCGGGCACATGTTGGTTTATGGGGGTTTATGGAAGATGGCCATGGAATTATGGGCAATGTTTTGGGGAGGGTTTAGCGGCTATCATGTGCCTTGGGTACCGTATCTTGGAGGTTGAGGAAGCTGGTGTTATGGGGGGCGCTTCCTCTACTCGGAACTTCCTTATCCAAAAATTGTTGTGTTTTGACTCTCTGTCGTCCCAAAATCAGCTTTCTGCGCTCTGTGAATTTTTCCGTATCTCCCTCACTCTCTCTCTCTCTCTCTCTCTCTCTCTCTCTCTCTCTCTCTCTCATACACACTATCTCCCTATCTCTCTCTCGCTCAGTAAATTTTCTGGCTTGAAATTTTTGATTTTTGGTATTTCGGGATAGAAAAGCTAATTCCTTTTTTTAGATAACCCAACAATTTACAAAATTCAACAAACCACAAGCTTACGGTAAAGCCACCAAAAATCAAGGATACAGATTTAGAAGCCGTCCAAGTACGAAAAGTCACCAATTGAAATTCGGGTGTTCTGGAAAACGGGCAGACGGCAACACCTGGGAGATGTTAATGGAATTTCTGAGTGGCCGACGGGTCCGATTACCATTCCCAAGACTTCAGAAAATGCGAAATTACGAAATTTGTTTTCACAGGTTCTGGCGATACGATATTTTTATGTACAGGGTGTCCCAAAAACCCCCCTCTAGAGGCCGTCAATCGGATCGGATCGGAATGATTTTTATACCAATCGAAAGCTCTCGGAAAGGCGAGAAAACAAGCGGGTTTCGTCTTCTAAGATTTAATCTGATTCTATCGATATTTCCGGTTTTCCTAAAAAGCCGGGAATTTTTCATCAGGAATTTCGCAATTAGCATGCAGATCTCGCATAAATCAGCAGTTTTCATGGTTTTTGGACATAAAATTAGCAAATAAAAAGGCTTAATTAAGAAATTCAACCCTCCTTGTTTTCTCGCCTTATCGAGAGCTTTCGATAGATACCTAAATCGTAAAAATCGGAATCGACTGCGGACCGCTAGGTAGGGGGGGTTTTTTTTGGGACACCCTGTATAACTAGCATAAAAATGCGGATCAGGCATACCCAAAATTAGAATGAAAAGAGAGAAAATAGAAGCTCAAATTTGCGGTTTTTGGCATTGGGAAAATCGTATTTTTGGGTTCCAAAATGCAGATTTAAATTTGCATTTTAGCCCAAACCCCATATTCAAAAGAACGGCAGGGATCGGATTACGGAATATCTGATCGAGCCGTGAATAGCAAAGCTAAAGATCAAGTTTCCGAGGATCCGCTAAAAAAAACAGGAAATCCCCAGGAATCTTTGCTAGCTTGCCTTGTCTAGCAGCCAGAGATGAGCGTAAAGGTGCTCATCATTTCTTCAAAAAATCCTGCTAGTCCGCCTTGCGGAACTTAAATAACATGAAACAAAGAGGCACTCGACAAATTCCCAAGCGCTCTCTGCTAGCTTGCCTGGCAGAGGACCTAATATAGAGATGCTCATCCTTTCTCAAAAAATAACTTGCCTTGTCAATTTGCGAAATTGCGAAATTATGCGAAATTCTTGCTTCCCCGCCCCTTTAATCCACAAATTTTGGAGCGGGAACAACGAACTTCGAGACATTCTCAGACGGTTCCACTAGGACTTCCGGCTCGCTTCAAAAGCTACGATACACTCCGGAACACATCAGAATACATCCACTCGCGGGCAGGGGATCTATTCCTGGATTGAGACTGGCTGCCCGTAAAAACACCGGCCGGCAACAATTTGATTTTGGGCCGGGCAATGTTGACGCCCGGGGGGGAGATCACAGCAAACGCCTTGTAGCTGTCGGCGACGGCAATCTGTTTTGAAGAGAGAGAGAGAGAGAGAGAGAGAGAGAGAGAGAGAGAGAACAGGAGATTCTGCAAGGGTTGCTTCTCCTCGTCTTGCTCCTCGCGGTCGAACGGCTCGAATTACGCGGGGAGGTCGGAGAATTCCCAGCCAGCACTCAAAATGACGGGAAATGTTTTTAGGGCGGGAGATCGTTGTTTTAAGGGGTTTGTGAAGTGAAAAAGACCGAATCGAAAGAAACAGCGTGCTAGAAAGATAGAGAGAGTTAGAGAGAGAGTACGAAAAAAAGCGAAAGAGACAGATAGAAAGCGAGAGATCATTTTTATAGATCTACTACAGCCGCCATACGACCAAAAAACGAATATCCGAAAATCCAGTAGCTCCAGAATCCATATCCAGTGACACCCAAAAATCCCTTCACCTGGTAGGGCAGCTGAAAGAAAAGCTGAATATTCTGAGTCAGTACCCCTGAACGGGCGGTATCTCCGGGATTAAAGGGACCGGAAACGATTAGTTTCACCACGTCCCTGCCCCGCCCCTTTCCCTCCAAGGGTTGCGAGGGGAAGCGTTGGAACAACAAATGTGAAACGATACTGGTCAGGAAGCTGGATATTTGTCGCGCCTTTTAAAGGGATAGGTCATTCAATGATTCCTAACTCAAAATACCGACATCGCTGATGCCGATTGCTAAAATATCGACACCGAAAGTTTCGACAGGCTAGAATCCCGACATGCCAAAATGCCGACATGAATTTTATTATTCCGTGACTGAATTCCGGCTTCATAGTAGTTTTCGTTTTGTTTTTCGTCGTTGTCGGCATTATGGTTGTCGGCACTATGGCTGTCGGGATTATGGCTGTCGGGATTATGGCTGTCGGGATTATGGCTGTCGGGATTATGGCTGTCGGGATTATGGTCGTCGGGATTCGATCTTTCGGGGTTCGGGCTGTCGGTATTTTGGATGTCGGCATTCTAGCGGTCGGTGTTCTGGCAGCCGGAATGCTGGCTATCGGTATGATAGCTGTCGGTATTCTGACCCGAATCCCTTGCCAATCCCTTTAAACCCACCGCCCAACCCCCAAGAATTCAAAAGCCCGACGTGGATTTGCGTGCCAAATGCCTGGCAATCCAATGAGGTGGGGGGGATGTGTGTATGTGGGCCTTCCTAGCCGGACCCGCTAATTAATGCCAATAAAAAGAGTGAGCATTCGGTGCGCAGCACACACACACTCCCATTCCCTCACTCCCTCCCCCCATTCACAGCATCGGCTGCTCCCCCCACAAAGCTGATCAAACGCTAAAAAGCGCTAGAGAATTTTGCGCGCCCGTGCCGGCATACCGAAAAGAATTGCCCCCCCCCGCTAAGCTAGAAGCACACAAATCGGTATCAAAAAGTTTTTGGCAAAAATCGAGGCGCTCAAAACTGGGCGAAGGTTACCTTACAAGGGGACGTTTTTTTAGTGTCCATGGTGTTTCCAATGGGAGCAAGCCTATTCCATGCAGATTTTTTCGCTGACCAAAACTTCCATTTCAGAATCTGCGAAATGACCATATTTCAAAAGTTATGAAGCTTTAAAATGTGAAAAATGCCCAAAATGGCCAACTTTTGCCGCTTTTCGCTCTTTTAAGTGTCATAACTATCTTATTTTCGTCGTTTCGCAGATTCTGAAAACGGGGGTTTTAATCAGCGCAAAATTCTGCATAAAATAGGCTTGGTCCCATTTTGAAACTGCGTGGACACTAAAAAAGCTCTCTTTGTAAGTTCAAAACCCCTCGAAAGTTGGCCGATCCGAAGCTCTGAAAAATAAGCAACTTTTTGCGTGCGCCGAACGCTGAACGCCGCCCATCTTTGAACACCCTTCCCTCCCAAAAAAAATTCCGAAAACATCCACTTGTCGGGGCGGATCGACGGTGAATAGGGGGGTTGTGGCAGGGCGGATGGGGCTCAACACTGCCTACGCAACCCTATCCTTTTGCAGCGCCAAAAAGGCCCACAAGTTCATCGAAAAGACCGCACAGAACGACAGGGAGAAGCATCAGAAACCGGGGGTTGATGTATCTGTTAGCGAGGCCTAAGCCCAGCAAAGCAAAAGTCAAGCCTAAGCCTAAGCCGGAGCAAAATCCAAGCTCAATTCTAGCGAAGCATAGGTCAAGCCAAACCTGATCTTAAATCCAAGCCTAAGCCCAAGCCTAAGCCTAAGCGTAAGCATAAGCATAAGCGAAGCGAAGCATAGACCAAGACAACCCTAAGCCCAAGCCCAAGCCTAAGCTAACAAGTATAGCTAATGTAAGCATAAGCCCAAACTTAGACTTATGATATGCCAAGCCTGGCTTTATCGTAGATTCAAGCTAAGCCCGGTCCGTGCCTTGAAGTTAAGCCAAGTCCAAGCAAAGCCTTGACTAGAAACCAAGAAAACTAAGAAATAAGCGATTGATAGAATCTCTGGTCTTTACCATTTTTTTCTAGGACCCAAAATAGGGCCCATGGGGTGAATCGACAACAAATTAGCCCCCTCCCCCCATCCCATTGCTGCTTCTCATCCAAATTTCCAGCTGAACACCCCTGTGGATTCGTGTATGGGGAGAGAGAGAGATGCAGTTTTTCGGTCGGCTAGAGATCTTCCTCCTCCTGCTCCTCCTGCTCCTCCCCACGACCCATTCAGCCATGTGAGCAGAAGCTGTGTGGCGCGGGGGGAATCCCCGCAAAAGTAGCCGTTCGCACCTGCCCATTTTTGCGGACGGCCCCCCGGCAACAAACACCTGGGAATCCCAGAAAATGCGCACATCGCATTGACGACAGCAAGAGAACACGAAAAATAGGACGGTACGAATTCTAAAAATATCGGTAGGGTACGGTGGGCGAGCATTTATGATAAATTTCTTTTTCAAAAAAATAATGCTGCCGAATTCCGTCATGAATTTGTCGAAGATTCTCGAATTGTCAAAAATATCGACTGTAGAAAATTAGCGGATTGGCGAAAATCGAATTGTAGAAAATTGTCGAAAAAATCATTCGAAAAATCGATTTTCGGAAATGAATATGGAAATATAACGTGCAGTAAGTAGTCAATTCAGAATTCAGGAAAAACAGTCAATGAAAAACTGAAAAAAAATTGAGTTGCTCCCTAAAAATTCCTAAGTGTTCTCTGCTAGCATGCCTTTGCTTTCTAAGCAACTCTGTCCACTAGAATACCTCTAAATCCCGAGAAAACTTCAAACTAACTCAACCCTGATCTTCGCGCCAAAATTCAATCCGAAGAGCGGAAATTCCGAGCGAGCGCAACAGAACGATCAACGGCCAGCCCCGGAGCAGGTCTTCCTCATCGCGTCCCCCGGATAACGGGGAGGGATTGAATTGTCTCTGCTGGCTACCCCGATGGCTGATCCCATTACAGATGAGCCGTCGCACTTCGTTTAAACCCCCGGAAGCGTTTGGCGAAATTGGCGATTCTTCCCTTTGATATGAGGCTTTTGAAACAGTAGCAAGCTAGCAAGTAAGGGCCAGCTAAGCATTGCAGAGTATACGTATTGCAGAGTAGTAAATAGCCGCCTACTGGAATCGGTGCATGAAATAGTGAGTGCCAAAAATCCGCATTCTCCTTTGACAACCAGGATCCTGACAACCAAATCCGTACGTACAGCAAAAACCCGGAAGCATGTTAAAATCCCGCAAGCCAAAATACCGGCAAAATCCCGAAATTGCAAATCCGACGCCGAAAATCGGGAAAACAAAACTCCGCCAGCCAAAATACCGAAAGAGCATCCCCCCGAAAGCCAAATCCCGTAATTGAAAAGCGGCACAGCCTAAATGCCGACAGCGAAACTCGAGCCAGCGAAAATCTCGACACCAAGAATCCGGGCGGGCGGAATCCGTTGAAAAGCTACTACTAGTTGGCGCCTTGTCGGGGTTTTGGCCGTCGGCATTATGGCTGTCGGTATTATGGCTTCTAGCTGTCGGTATTAAAAAATCGGGATTTCGGGATTCTGGCCGTGAATATGTAGTTATGGCCTTCGGGATTTCCGGATTTCGGTTGTCGGCATTTTGGCCTCTCATGATTCTGGTTGTCAGTATTACGACTGTCGGAATTTCAAAATCATGCTTGTGGGGATTTTTTTCTGCCGGCGTTCTGGCTGTCGAGATTATGACCGGGATTCAAACCAATCGCCTCCACCCATGTCTAAATAAAATCTTTCGGCAATCAGGACCAGAAATCGCTTGCAGCAACAATGTTCCGACAATCAAACCAGGAATAGTCGCTCCGAAACAACGGAAAACACTTCGAGCCAACTTCCCGGAAAGGGGCAGGTGCCAATTTCCGGGGCGCATTGAGCCCGAGAATACCGGCTGGCGGGCCTGGAATTCGAACGCCCACTCTGCCCACTAGCCCCCCTCCCCCCCCCTACCCCCGGTAAAAGAAAAGATATTCGGGGGTGTGTGTGAAAGATTCAGTGTTTACTTTGTGGGCAGATGTTCGTCGGCCGGGTGAAGGGGGAAACTGCCAGATTTTCCACCGGTCGGAGTTGAGTTTATGAATGGCGAGGGAGGGATGTTTGGTCATTAATTTCGGCGCTTTCGCATTATCGGGGGGAGGGGGATGGGGATTCCGGGTAAACCCAACCTTGTTTCCATAGGACCTAATTTTCTAATATATAGATAAAGCGTTCCAAACCGTTTTTTAGCGGTCCTGAGCCAACAAACCCATTAAGCTATTAGCAAAAATGGAAAAATCGCGAATTTCGATCCAAAAAAACGCCAATTTTCGATCAAAATTTCACCTAAGGTATTTTTCGAAGGGTTTTTATTTTTTTTCAACTTTCAATACGTTAAATTTTGCCTGAAAACACTATTAAAACATCTGTTATTAAGTTACTAGAAATTTCTGAAGAAAACAAGGTCAGAAAAAGAAAAGTTGATTCCTGACAAAAGGAAGCGGCTGCCTACGCTAGACTAGCAATAAATACTAGAATAGCGCCCACGCGAAGGCTTGCCACCCGCATCCCTTGTTGGGATAAAGACCTGAACCAATAGAAGACGCGCGAACGGCTAATCAGCGGTAGTGTAATGCATTTGTCTGGATAAGGGACACTCTTGTGGAATAAGAGTTTATTTATATACAAGAATAATACCGGAGAACATAGAATACACAAGTCGGGGATGGTCTGGGCTAAGGGGAATGCGCTAGGTGTGGATAGGATTGGAGAAATACACTCTGGTCTGGGAGCTCGCCGGGGTCACCGGTATCGGGGATGCAGGAAACATCACACCAACACCGAATCGCCCTACCAGTCATAGCAATGACCGGCAGCAATTCTCCCAGGAAGGGAGAAAATGCAGCGACTGGGGAAAATGCCCCCTTTCCCCGGGCCGAGGGCGGCCGCCATACGGTGGCCCGCAGGGGGGCGCGCGCCGGGACCCAGGGAGAATTTGGCCGCCCGCGAAGTCCGCCTAATTAAACCCTCGTAAGTCCTGTAGAATCGTAAGATTTCTACAGAACTTTCGACACTCCCGCCCGGCCGAGGCCAAGGCGAAAGTGCGTGCGTGTCTGGGTGGTGGCTTAGGGTTTCACGCTTCTGGACTGATCTCAGATAGACCAGAGTATTTCGCGTTCCACCTTCTGCCTACTGAACACCGGAAACTGCGGGTCTGCTTGGGGTGGAGAACTAGTGTAGTTCTGCAGTTTCCGGGTCAGTTTAGGGGGCCGCACGAGGTTATAGGTCAAAACTAGGAGGGCGAGTGGGACCTCCGCCCACAGCAAAAGAAAAAAGACTCCTAAACCCAGAGTGGTACACAGATAGTGGAGGGGCGAACTAGCGCAAACCAATAGAGGTAGTGGACCGACTGGGTATTACAAGGAATCTCGGTATGGGGGCGGGAGGGCCAAAAATAAGGTTAGACTCCTAGGGGTTGGGGCTCAATAGGGACAAATGAAAAACGGGGGGGGCTGAACGGCGCTAAGGAGCCCGTACTCCTGCCGAACAACTGGGGACTCACATTTTATGGCTTTGGCTGCTTGACTGTTGATGGACTTGGTGCGCTTGACTTGGGCCGGCGGAAGGCGCGGAACGAGTGGAGCGGCAACAGGCTTGACAGCGGCGGCCAAGGGCAGTGATGAACCGATCTGCTTGAGGTGAAGACCAGGGACTGCTTAGGGCTAAGAATAAAGAAATGCTTTTGAGCCCACAAAAGCATTCCTATTCTGACCTGTGCGTGTAATCGCTATCCAGAGGAACGAAAACTAAATATTCCTCTGGAATTCACGAAGACACTCTACTAAATTTGGACTGGCCTGGTTGCGGGGGACTAGGTGGAGAAAAAATCTACCACGAAGCCCTCCTAGTTATCTGCTTTATATATCTACAGAATCTGGACGGCCTGAGGAGGACCTGTGATAGACGGAGACCGTCTTTTGCTAAGTCTGGGCCGTGAGGCTGGAACTGCTCCGTCAAGTTCGAGGATTCATAGGCTCGAAAGCTAGAACTCGGTACTCGGCATCGCAATCTTGCTGACGATCTGGTCTATCTTCGTAATGAACTCACACTGCACAGTTGGGGCATAAAGCGCGCACAACTGAGCAGACTGTGTGCCATCCATTTCTGGGATAAGAAGAAAAAAATCTGCTTTGTCCAAGTGGACGTCTTGAAGTCGATCTGGAATCAATGGTAAATGCTCTGCAAGCTAGCCGAACTCTTGGATCATACTCCGATCGGAGCAAAGGCCCAAAGTTCCGGTTCGCCCTGGCGCGCCTTTGAACCGAGAGATCCTGTCTTCTTCTCGACAATCGTATCTACTATGCCAGAAGATCTGATAAAGTAGAACTGCCTATATAGGCACCCTGGAGCTATGTCAGCGACAGAGACGAAAATTAGCCGAAACTACTGCTTTATAGAAAGATGACGTCTGTGGTTCCGATCAATTTGATCGTTGCTTAGCTAAGTTGCTTCGGCAAACCAAGGACGTTGTGGTCTGAACTATGAGCAGAAGCCCGCGAAAGAAAACCCTGCTTGTCGAATGAATTGACGGGTCCCAGCGCCAAAGAAAATTTCTGAGGCCGGGTGTCTATCCATTCGACCACCGAGCAACAAGTTGCCCGAGTTCTGATATGCAGCTTCCCCGAACAAAGTTCGAGTCAGCCTAGGAATATTCACTTCTTGTTCCAGATGACGTCTATGGAAGAGCGTCTCTTTGGGGCTGAAGAGAAGGTCTGCATAAGATTATACTCACAAAGTCTGACCGCCAAGATCGGAATCTCATTGGGCAAACTAGGGAGTTGCCTGAGTAAAATACTGCAGGGCTTTCTGCTTTGAAAGGGAATACAACCACCAATGATACTGGAAGGCAAGCTTGCAGCACCACTGGGGTTCTGAGTGGAAGGTGAAATCAAGTCGCACACACCTTGCGATGGGCGACTTGAGAAGAAATAAGCTCAACCTTACGGCTTTGCTCATTTCCTGCTCTGGGGGAAAGGGAATTTGGAATTCGGCCTGAACCGAGCGAAAGAGGGGAAGGAGTCTGCTTTCTCAACTCGGTGCCACAAGGTAGCAACCGAGAATCAGGTCTGGATATCGCTGACGATTCTTCTGAATGGCCCTTATGCCGCTCCTCTTCTGCCTGGTCACATCCTATCATGGCTGTTGTTGACCATGAAGTGGCTTCCGAGGCGGCCGCGTGGTCGATGACGTAGTCATCTGAGAAGAAGAAGGTCTGCGATAGTTGTTGCTCCTTCTCTCTGAGTTCGGTTCTAGCCCAAAAAAAAATTCCAGTTCTGAGCTCGATGGGTTGAAAGCCCAACGAGAAATTTATCCTTGTAGTATCCCGTCTTCCAGGGCAGCGTAAAATATACACCGTTCCTGGATCCGAAGATCTAACAAGACAAATATGAACTGCTCGGAAAAATAAAAAAGTCTGAATTCGGACTGAGTTCCGATTGGAAACTAAACCTGCCGGGCAACACAGTAGTGCTTGCTTCCGGTGTGGAAAGCTCCTCCTGGAACTCAATCGTCGTGAGAAAAACTAGGGGGAATCTGCGTTGGATTGGGATCGACTGGGCCCGACCTAAGCTAAGACTTGGCTTGGCTTTGCTCTAAAGCTAGCTTGGCCAAGATTGCTTCGATCAACCCGCAATCTATAAGATCTGGATTGAGGAAGCCCCTTGCTTAACCTCTAGTCGCAAATACTGAGTAGTGCAAGGATATTCGGTCGTATGCCCGCTACACTGTGTCCCGCACATCGACCTCTAATGGCGTGCCATCCCGATGTCAACCATAGAAGAGTGCACAGATGACAATAGGTGGCCGCCATATGTGACTAGGTCACGTCGATGTGGGTATCACAAGTGATATCCATGAGCTACTTTTCTTTGCAACAAGAAATAAGGCAAAGAACTTGACTTCCCGGAAGGGAAAAGTCTGCTCAATCTCATACGAGATTTCCCGAAGGAGGCCTGCTTGAATTCCAAAGGGATTTGTAATTCGAAAGTCTGCGTACACAAAGACATCCGGTGAAGGATAAGCTCTGCGCTTTGGGTAAGCACCGAAGTGATCTGCTCTCGGTCTTCTTCAAGACTGACAACTGATTGCTCAATGCCAGTCTTGGTCTGCTTAATCTGAAGGAAGTTCGACAAGACAAACTTTGGTTCGCAATGAACGTACGGGGACGGCGGCGGGGCGCTCACGTCAACCCGAGAGCGCCCAAAGCTAACAAAGTTGACTTATCTTACTTCGCTTCAGATGCTTCATCGACTTGGTAGGCTTGACTGGTGCGCTTGGAGACCATGAAGCATCAGTACGCATCATCTTGCATCGGGTTGTCGTCCGTGCGTGAAGCCTTGGCCCGCGTGAAGCATGGAAGACAACAGCCTGATCGGGGGAAAGCAAAGGCCTGGATGGTGCAAGCACCAAAGAAGTTCTGGGCTGAGCAAGAGCTCAAAAAAATCTGGATTGAGTAAGAACTCAAAAACTAAAAGAATCTGCGTTGTGCTAGAGACTAGCAGCAAAAGAATCTGACTTGTGCTAGAGGACTAGCGGCAAAAGAAAAGAAAGATCTATGCGCAGTAAGAGTGGATCGTTTTGTATTCGCGCAGATACACTGGGTGTGTACCCAATATACCGACACGAGCTGAGCGCCCGTAGAGTAGTCCGAAGAATTCGAAATCCTGCTCGTGGTGGCACGAAGCCAAATGCCGTAAGGCAACACCCAACGAACAAGGAATCGAAAACTACAGACTACACCACGAGATGTCTGCCTTTAGCGCCGAAGCGTAAGACAGATTCACTCATAGCACAAAACAATCCAACTTACTTGACATTGATCTTCTCGTCCTGGTTTTGAGACGAGCTTCCTGGAGTGGGCGACGAGTTGATGCCGCGGCGTCGATCCCGAGCGGAGCGCTGCTGGCAGTAGATGGAGACGTCGCTTGAAGAAGGCGAAAGATGCAATGAGGCACTGCGACGGATAGACAGTGCAGCCTATCCACCGAATCAAGAGAATGATTCGGCGTTAGCTGGTACTGAATCCATCTACGCATCAACATACGCATCTCTGGATCAATGTGCACAAGCACTTTTCGAAAGCTAGTGCAAAATAAAGTTTCTGCTTTATGTGCGCAAAGCACAAAGAAAAAACAAAAGTTCTGGATAGCGCGAATGCGCGATTCTGTCTGCTTTTATCTTCGCTGACTGCTGCACTTGTTGCAGACGCTCGGCTTTCTCCTCCGCCCTGCTCTCGACCGACCGCAGGTGTACGGGCTGCATTCGATCTCGAGGCTGGACGCGGAAAGGCGGAGAGCACGACTGAAATATCTGAAAGAAGATAAAAGTTCTGGTGTATGTGCCTGAAGCACAAAAGGAAAAGATTCTGCTTGCTGTGCGAGAAGCACAGGAAAAGCAAAGTTTCTGCTTGGTGTGCGAGAAGCACAAGAAGAGATTCTGCTTTTAGGCAAATGCCCAATAAAAAGTCTGGACTTGGGCTAGCAAGCTAGCGGCAAAAGAAATAAAAAGGAATCGCGAAATGAAAAGACAGTTTGCCTTGCATTCGCGCAACATCATTGGCAAATGCCAAATCTGTTTACATGATGTGAGAGCCCGAAGTAAAGTCTGCAGAATTCGAGATTCAATCCGCGGCAGCACTGAGTGCCTTGGTCATAGACCTGGCCAGGCGGAAAGAGAATGAATTCGCAAACTCTACAGCGAACTATCTGCCCTTAGCGCCGAAGCGTAGGGCAGAATGCTCACAACAAAGCAAAACTGACTTACATATCGTATCCTCCTCGTCCAGTTTGAAGACGAGTAGCTGCTGGGGTCGGCGAGGCACACATCAGCATTCGTCCCAACATCAGCGAGGGCGGGGCTGCGTGTTGAGGCTCCTCGGCTCGGGACCATCGAAGAGTTGACGGCACTTCGGGCGGCGCTTCACTTCGCATCGGCTCGAGCAGCTCTGCTTTAGTGTGCGAAAGCACTTTTTAGAAAGCGAGGGCAAAAGAAAATCTGATTTGTGTGCAAACTGCACTTTTTAGAGAGAAAATTGCAAAAGAAAGTCTGGTTGGCGTGCAATTCGCACTTTTTGTTCAAGAATTACCGAAAGAAAACTTTCTGCCTTGAGGGAAACGAAAAGTTTCGCTGAATTGTATCTGCTTGGCCAAGCTGGCGGCATTGTGTAAGCACAAAAACCTATTTGCCTGGGTTTAGCGTCGACAATCAGCTAAAAACTCTGCTTTGCACGTAAAAACGCGCTGAAAAACAAAACCGAAGTTTTGATCTGGATGGCTTTGAAGTAACTCCAAAGCAAAAAAGTCTGATTCGAAGAAAAAACTTCATAAGAGAGGGTCTGGATGGGAAAATTCCCAGGGGAAAAGGAAATTCTGCTTCGAAAGGCAGCTGGCAATGAATAAATTCACTGCCAACCTGCAGAGCGGACGCTGCTGCACTGCCCTTCTTCTCGGCGTCGACTTCGTCGATGTCCCTGCTGCAGTTGATCGGACCGCTGCTTGGCACGAGCTGAAGCGCGCGGCCGATGAAGAGAGGCAATCTGCTTCAATCTAAAAGAAAAATTAAAGTTTTGGCTCGGGAAACGAGCGCAAAACCTCTGCTTTAGGTTTTGGCTGATCGGGCGGCGAATTGCATTGGAACAGCAATCTGGCAGCGCCCAATATGCCGGTTGCGAGCGCGCGCTAGGCGAGCTCGACTTGAAATCTGCGTTTGAGGGGAAACAATTGCTCAAAAAAAGAGCAATTCTGCTTTGGGGAGATGGAGACAAGCCTGAATTCGCTTAAAGGTTTTGTATGAGGACCGTTATTTTAGAATTTCAAAGAAATTTTGAATTTTGAGCTAACTGGGATGCTTGCGAAATGAATCGTACATCGACAGCTAGTTATTGAAACAAAATTTAGACGAAAGAAACGAAAACAAAAAGTAAACTAAAAGAAAAAACGGTCCAACATACAAATTACCTTTTCGCGAGTCCTCCAGTCTGCTTGTCCGGCATTGGCGCGGCCATCACAGCTTCTGGGCTGGCGATTCGACCATCTTCTCGGCAGCTCCAGCGTTCCTTCCTCCTCCAACTTGTCCCATAACGTCCGGCCGGTCGGTCATGAAGACTGCTGTCGAAGAAGACGGGCTTGAGACTGCTTTGATTGAAGAAAAAACAAGTTTTTGGCTTTAAAAAGCTCAAAAACTTCTGCTTTTTGGCTAAAAATGTCTGAAAGGTGGCAAAACCTGGGCTAAAAGCCCTGAGCAATAAGCTCGCACTCACAAGTGAGTGTTTTCTGACATGTGGCAACGAATGCCGGGATATTTCTCCCATTTCTGGAAGAAAATCCTGAGCTATCTCGAAGAGAAAGCTCAAATCTGGGTTGTTTGGGTTTCCCCAGCTGGAAGCAACTCCGGAACACACAACAAAGGTTGTGAGTGGAAAATAAAAGAGAGATAGATACTTTCTGGGCAAAGAATCGACAATTTTTTTAGGCCGGACGCCGGGGAAAAGTGGTATGAGGCCACGATCCCGCGGTCGGCTCCGTCCATCAGGCTACGGCGACCCGTACAAACCTGTGAAAAAGTCGAATTCTAGGCCAAAAAGGTATAGAAAAAGTGGGAAAAGGAAAACAAAACGTGGGAAAACGTTTTGCACGAGGAATCTATCTGCTTTTGCGGGGAATGTTGCTTCCGCGGTGGCATAAATGCCAAAAAGTCTGCGTTGGGTGAGAAAAGGGTGCGATAAATCGCAAAGGAACAACGAAAACAAAACCACAAGGCTTTCTCAAGGCCTAGGGCGTGAATTCGTCTCTTCATTGTCCTTTTCTGCTTCAAGTCTTCATTTTCTGGACTGGCCTTCGACGAGTGCGCACTTCATCGAGGAGCCGGCCTGCAAATGCTGTCTTGAGCAGCGAGGAGCGCGAAATCTGCCTTCTTGGGTCGTTGCTGCGGCCGAGTAAACCTGAAAAAAAAGTTTAATCTGGCTCTGGACGACTGATGAAGGAGGTCTGCGTTCTGCGAACCGAAGTTCGGTGCCTGGGCAAGCTCGAACACACAAAGTGCTCTCTTTTTACGTTTAGCTCAGAGCTAGAAACGCTATTTCTGCTTAGTTTCGACCTTCCCATACGGTCTGGCCTGTGGTTAGCTGCATGCAGACCTTGTTCTATGTCTACAGCCTTCCATCGCTCTGGGATGAGGCAAAACCCTCTCCTCCTGGCCCCTCGGATCCTGCAACAGCTACGGGCGGACGTCTGTGGTCTACTCTCCCGTTTTTCGCGCCGGATATCGCCTATGCGCTATCCTAGGACGCTGCCAGTGTTCAAAGGGGGACTAGAGTGGTGAATAACATCTGCGCTAGGCAGTGTTAAACTCTTTGTCGGCAAGCCGAACCTGAGAAGGGCGGTAATCAGGGCCATGACTACCCACCGATCACCTCACCTGCGAGTTCTGGTAGCGGTTCGATCGCACCGCAAAAAGGACTGGAGAGAGAAATCTGGGTCTGCTTATGCACAAAAGTGCTCCGGTATCTTCTGCTTGAAACTTACCCAAAAAAGGGTCTGCTTAAACTTACAAAAGGTCTGGCGTAAACAGCAAAATGCAGTATTGACCCGGTTGAAACCTGGTAGACGCACCATGACAAAAGGAAGCGGCTGCCTACGCTAGACTAGCAATAAATACTAGAATAGCGCCCACGCGAAGGCTTGCCACCCGCATCCCTTGTTGGGATAAAGACCTGAACCAATAGAAGACGCGCGAACGGCTAATCAGCGGTAGTGTAATGCATTTGTCTGGATAAGGGACACTCTTGTGGAATAAGAGTTTATTTATATACAAGAATAATACCGGAGAACATAGAATACACAAGTCGGGGATGGTCTGGGCTAAGGGGAATGCGCTAGGTCTGGATAGGATTGGAGAAATACACTCTGGTCTGGGAGCTCGCCGGGGTCACCGGTATCGGGGATGCAGGAAACATCACACCAACACCGAATCGCCCTACCAGTCATAGCAATGACCGGCAGCAATTCTCCCAGGAAGGGAGAAAATGCAGCGACTGGGGAAAATGCCCCCTTTCCCCGGGCCGAGGGCGGCCGCCATACGGTGGCCCGCAGGGGGGCGCGCGCCGGGACCCAGGGAGAATTTGGCCGCCCGCGAAGTCCGCCTAATTAAACCCTCGTAAGTCCTGTAGAATCGTAAGATTTCTACAGAACTTTCGACAATTCCCCTCCCCCGATAAAGCTATAACTCCCCCCGATAATGTAAAAGCGCCTAGATTTCTTAAGTACAATCGAGTCGTAAGTCGAATATGGCAAAGTACTAATTATCAGTGTTTAACACGCCAAACAGCTTTTTTACATGCGTTAACAGACCCATATAAAGTATGCCTTGACACCTTAAATTACTCCTTACGGTGTGTTATCCTACTCCTACTATATATAAAAAAATAGTGTCTGTGTGTGTGCCACTTTGCATCCACTTCCGTATCGTTGTTCCAGTCGTATCTCTATAGCGGAAGAAGTTAGGGGTGGGTACGATACGTCATTATGTGCGTAATGGTCTAGGGATGACTGCCCAAATATCAGATTTATAAAAATCAGCCATTTTCGATATTAAATTTAAGTTTTTGTAAAATCCTCTTCGCTAGGAAAAATTAGCATTGACCGGAAGTAGGAAGCCGCCTATATAAAGGGTCAGAAGCGAATCGTTTTCATTTTTTGGTCATCTGAATTCAGCGCAATTATGCAAAGCGTAGAACAGCATGCGGTCCAAGACGGGGCCAGGGTTGAAAAGTCGCGAAGCGGCTTTTCAACCCTGGTTAACTAGTTAAACTTATTGTTTTGAATGCTCCGAAGTAAAGTTAGCTAGACAAGAGATGCCGTGCTAGAGGCCTCTCGTTTTAAAGATGGCCAGAACCCTGGAAAACACACTGAAGCCGTGGGCTACGGGACAATCCAAAACCCACATTCCTGGACTCCCAAAAACTTTCCAGCCACCTCCTGCTAAAAGTCTCGTGAATCGAGCACTTCTGCACCTGCTCCCCCCACCCTCAACACTAGAGGGAATTGGGCCATTTTGCCGGAGACTTCCTGGTCCACAGGCCCTTCTGTGTCTATCCCTGAATAAAAGGGGGGAGGCCCAACTCTGCGGCGTTGGCCTTAATGAGCTGAGTGCCCTGGAGGGAGAGAGAGAGAGACCAATGGCGCTTCACTCTATCTAAAACTCTGGTGCGCGTCGCAGAAAAAAAATTGGAGTCTTTGATGATAAGCTCGCCGGGGCAGAAAATTTAGGTTCTATACTGTTAGCGGGGGGGGGGGGGCTGGAGTCGCCGCTGGACTATCTTACTTGTCCATATCTAGTAAAATCGCTCGCGTTTTATCAAGCATTTTTCTAGTGTTTCCAGCCGTTTTAGTTCACTTAAAACCCCCATAAAAAATTTCACATTTTCGGCAAAAATCCGATTTCGAAAATTTTAAGATTTTTTATGAACTTTCAATACCTAAAAACCGTCGTAAAAAGCTATGCAAACGTGTAGGGTATGCAGTTTTAAGGAATGGCTGGATTCATCCCCCCCCCCCGTTAAAAGCCCAGCACCAACTTTCACCAGCAAAAAAGCTACTTTTGAAAATGTTGAACTCACATAATCTTAAAATTTCAGAATGTCGAAATTTACATAGGAAAATGCAGAAAAATCGACGTTAAAATTTCGACAATCTGTCTTTGCGACATTCTGAATTTCGATATTATGGATTTCGACGTTGAATTTCGAATTTATCGAAATAGGCAAATCAAAGGCTTAGATCCCTCTATTAGTTTATCACCTTGCTAACCGACCCCAGCCTCCAAAAACGGCTAATAATATTTTGGCGGGCGCCCGACCCCGGCGGATTCCATAGCCCGTCCCGGCGGCTCAATTAAAACCTCGGGGCGTACGAGTTCCCAAAAAAAGGAGGAAATTCAAGCAAATAATCAGCGGCTCGATTGCGGGTAGGTGGGCCGCCGCAAATATGATTTTTGAGCGCCCATTTCTGGACGCTGCGGGGGCAAAGCGTACTGCCGGGTGCCGGTGATACCTAAAAGGACAATTGAATGGGCACTAGGCTCTTAGCAGGGGGAAACTAATATAACAAAATAGAGTCTCATAAAACGTCTAAAAACTATTGACTTTTTGGTCAACGTTTTGTGTCATTTTCTAACAATCAAAAACTACTAAAAAGATTATAAAAATACACTATTTACCACTAACAGGTAATAAGCGAGAAAACAAAAGTCAGTCGGCCGCGCAAACAGTCCAGCACCGTCGTATGCTCAAAACTGAACGAATTACGGAAATTGCACCGGGCGCACCGTGTAGCCCCTCGTACAGGATTTTTAAAATCGCAGGCCGTGACTTGAAACTAAAAGGATTTGCTGAAAAAAAATTCAAAATACACGAGTGGATGCCCCGGCGCTAACTAATAATTGGCAAATTACGTAGGCTCGCGTTGAACCGGGAAGCCCAACGGAGCGCCTCGAAGACGCTGCAAAAAGGGTCCTCGCCGCCCGATCTCCATTCTTTTCACTTTGAAATTGCAGCCAGGTCGACGATCAGAGATCCTTGGGGAAGGGGACATTGTTCACGCGAAGACAAAGAGTTGCCACTTTGGCGTCTACGGGGAAGAACGTTACCTAACGAGATAAATCCCGAGGGGAAGTGCTGTATGGCCAGCTAGGGGTACTTGCCGGAAGCGATGGGTCTTAGTCGATGGAATTAGAGCATGTTCTGGATCCATAAAAAAAATAAGGCTGGAATCTACCGCAACTCTTTTAAATTGCGTAGGAGAGGCTTTTAGCAGCGGGGCGAGCTTCCTTTATTCAGCCTAGGCTTAAGCCTTAAGCCTAATCCTTCAAAGTTTTTTAAATTTTTCTAGTAGTTTCCGAGTACTACATAAAAAGCTATCGACATTTTAGCTTTTGACATTTTAGCTCATTTTCATATATTTTCCACAGAAAAGTCGCAAATTTTCGAAAAGTTCTATAATTTCTGCGGGCTTTTTGTAGCTAAACACTGTCTAAATGCTATAAAAAACGTTCTAAAGTTCGCTTTAGGACGGTACGGAATTATTGAGGTAAATTGGCGCTCCCGCCATGCATAAAAATATTTAAACATCTTTGCTGCACCATTTATATGTAAAAAATCCGTAAAATTCTTTGAAAAACTCAATTTTTCCTTATTCTACAGGATAATAGGAAAAAATTCCCTTCGCCCCCGGCTCGAAAGTTTCGTAGGAACACCCCCGCTAACGAACCAGAACCAAAAAAATTGATTGACGCAACCCCGAAGCAACATCATCGAGGCGAGCGCCGCCACGAATTGCGGAAATAAGTGCGGCGTTGTGGCGATGGGGTGGAGGGCAATGAGGGCACGTTGTTGTATACATATTAACGAATGTTCCGATGAGAGGCATCCCCCCTTTTGCCCCCATAAAAATCTGCAAATCCGAAGGGGGAGGGACTGGACATCAGCGTCAAGCCCATCACCGCAACAAGGTAACCAAGAAGATCTTGCAGAATTGGGCACCAAATGGAACGGGCGACAAGCCATAAATAAAGGGATTGGCTCCCGCCCCTTTAAAAAATTCACTTTAGCCCCGTCCCCGGCCAACTATAAATATGGGCATCTTTGGGAATTTATGACCCGGCCCGGGATGGGCGACATATGTGTGATGTTGGGACATCTACAATATTAATAGGCACACGATGACTTCATCTGCCACTCGAAAAACAATATAAACGTTTCACAGATATGTTGGCCCTTGTTACAAAACAACAAATTCCAAAACATTGGTTTTTTTCGCATTATCGGGGCAGGGGAGGGGGCAAACTTTGTTTCTGCAAAACCCAAAAATACCTAGTGACGTATGATTAAGCGTTTTTAGCAAAATGGAACTATATTCTAAGTGAAAAACATTAAAAAAATCTTAGAAAAATTTTTCTTTGAAGTTTGATCGAAAATTGGCCATTTTTGGCGCTTTTTAATAAAAATACGTGCATTTTTTGCGGTTATGAATATCAAAAACAGTTTAGAAACATGTTCGCTACCTATATTTGAAAAATTGTACTAAAAACATCGGTTTTCCCCCGATAATGCGAAAAACCGCCTTTTCAAAAACAACAAAATCCAAAACGCGCCAACTCGAATGGTTAAAGTCCTGCCCAAAATCGGATTGGCACCCCAGGAATTCAGGCAAAAAACTTATGGGCACAATGGACGGAATGGAGGGCCACCTTCCGGTGAATTTGTCGCGAGTCCCGAAGAGTAGACAGAAGCTTCGTCACCCCGGTGCGGCCAATTTGGCACCTTGCTTCGTTGTCGAGGTGCGGAAGAAAGGAGACAGTGGCCGTCGCCAAGCCGGCAGCCGCACAAAGAAGCGCTCCATCTTTTCTCCCTCCAAGTGCCAATTTGGGCCAACGACACATCTACTAGGAGGCCCTGAAATTAGTCCCTTAACTCGTTAGCATAGATTGAAGCCGTTGGCGAGGCCGCATCAAGGTCCAGTGCGGTTGCCTCCTGGATAGCTGAAAACTTTATTGCTCACATATTCCACAAATCCAGAAATTACGTCCAGGTATATAAAATGACGCGCACTATGAGAAAAGGATTAAAATTAGCACGCGGAATAATCGATAGGACACAAGGCAGCTCGAAAAAACTTTGTGAAAATTAATGGATGAGGGTAAACTGATCGAGCGTTTGGTTTATAGTGCTTCGAGATCGACGTGCCGGATGTCGGGGTGTTTCTTTGTGATTTCACCCTCGATGCGGTCAATCTCAACGCCGAGGCGATCGATGATCTTCTCCCCGTGCTGCTCCATCCACTCTTGCAACTCGTGCTCGGATTCCATTGACTTCACTTCCTAAAAAAGGGTGTGTTGTAGAGGCGGGGGAAAAAAATACAATATAGCATATTACAGGAAAGTCACACGGCGCTTTCGCGCCCATTTCTTTGGAAATTTCGCCGCTAGTTAAAGCAGTTTTTAGTTTTTTGGAAGAATAAACTTTTTCCAAGTTTATAGTAAGGTGTTTCGCTCGAATTAGGCCTTTTGAGGCCTTTTGAGATAAACAAGTGACCATAAAAAAAGTTTTTCCTGACGAAAATCAGCTCAGAAATAGCATATTCCGTTTGATTGCGGTCAGTTTTAAAGCAATAATAATACACCTTGTACATCGCGCCAATATCTGCCTCCGCCTCGATGTAGCGACGCGTAATCATCCGGCCATTGAAATCCAGCTCCGCCTTAAACCGAGATTGCTCGACGCCCAGCGCCGTTGCCTTGACGTCGTGAACAGATCTAAGGGAATGCAAGCTACAAATTAAAACGACTAAATACCGTATTGCCGGGTCATTATTCAGTCGGGCGACGATGTCATCAGTGATTCTCTGCGGTAGAGATCTGCCCACGAGGTGTTGCGCATTCGACCGGATAATGAAGGACGCCACAGTACCTGGCAACGAACGTATTTCCGTCGTATAGCAAAAAGCTCACCAAGGAGACAGCCGATAAGCACAGATCCACAAGCATCCGGAATCGGCGAGTCTAGATAGGAGGAGAGCGTCACCGAGCCGAGCGCAATTAGCACCTAAAACAGCTTGACCTGTATAAAAAGTCATACCCCAGATACGGCGGCCGTATCTTCTAGTAGCACCACATTCAAGGACGGGTCAGCCGCGGTTCGAACTGAAAAAACATTTCTACCCAAACTACACAAAAATTCATACCGTAATCCCAAATATTGGGCACGCCGGCTTTTGTCGCCTTATGCCGTACTTCCCTGTAGGCCGTAAGCGCCGAGGCCCCTTGAAAACAGAGGGACATGAAGAGCGCGTAGTAAGCCTAAAACAAAGGTAACAAATAGCGCTTCAGCCCAACAAACTCACGTAAGTCAGGGGCTCCAGCGCAGCCGGATTCAGAATGCCCGAGATCCCATGGTAAATCGACAGCCCGCAGCCGAAACCAAGGATCCCACAGCCAGAGATTAGCGAGGTGACGTAACGCATGTTACCTAGATACCCGGAGTTAGCAGGAAGAACTTCTCTGCGTCATCTCTTCGCATTATAACTGAACGAATTGAGCGCAGCGAATTTCGACCTGAGCCAATTTTCATATCAACGAAAAATAAAACAAGGAAAATCGGCGCCATTTTTCGAAGATTCAAATATCGGGGAACAACTTTTTTTTCCTAGAAGTCAAGAAATATTAGTGTTTTTGCTAAAATTTAAATATATTTATAGCAGGGGAAAAAATTAAAAAACTAGGAAACAATTTAAGCTGCAATATTTCTCGAAAAATCCATACCGATCGTAGCATTTTCTAGCCAAAAATTTGTAAAGTTTTGACGTTTAGACCTACTAAAACCAGTTTAGAAACGTTTCCTCTATTTTTATTAGAACAACGGAAACCTTAGAAAATAGTCGTTCCCCCTCCGGATATTAAAAAAAAAAAAAAGAATGAGCAATCAGCTAGGTGAAAATTCGGAGTGATCTAACATGGCAAAATCACAACAAATCCAATACGCACCATAACCGTACGGGAATTGAGGATTCGGGTGTTTTCTCGAGTAGCGTATTCCGAGCAGCAGGATCAACTGGTTGCACGTGTCCATCGTGCTGTGGATTGCCTCAGCGAACAGCGACTTTGAGCCGGTCATGTAGGCAGCGGCGTACTAAGAAAAATTACCGATTACTAAAATGACAGGTACCTTGCAGATCATGTCGCAGGTATTAAGCGTGAACGCAATCGCAACAACTCGATCAGCGCCTTTCGTTTCGCCTTGCGTTGCCTCGACGCGCATGCGCGTGCGCATCATTTCTGCTTCCGTTGGTCGTTTGCTCATCGGGACCAGATTCCGCCGCTGCGCCTGCATTGCCTCTTTTGAGCCGTGAATCTAAATTAGCACCTTTATAAAGACGAATAAAACCGTTCAATAACCTTCAATGCTAGCTGGTACACATCATTGAGCGAGTAGAGCAGATTATGTGGGCTGTTCGCCGGCGGTGGAACTTCTTTTAGCGCTTCAAGTTGGTGCTCTCTAAAAATCAGATTACAAATCGAAAAAGCAACTAGCACTTTAGATTGTACTCCGCCATTGCGCTGTCCCTGTCTATCAAATCATTTTCATAGGTCATCACGCGCTTAGTGCTGTGGGCAAGCTGAAACGAACCGTTTTTAAACCATAAACTGAACACCTTAAACAAGGGCTTTGGCAGCTTCGGGCCGATAATTCCGTGGTTTCCATTCTTGCCATTGTTCTTGTATCCACTCAAATGCACTGGCCGGAGTTGGAGGATTACCCGCAACGACTGATCAAAATCTAAAAGGATTTACGTAATTAGGGGCCATTTTGAACCTTGCCAAGAGCGTGCGCGTCCAAAAAATCGTAGCATATTGAGGTTTCTACGACGGATCGTGTAATCGTCGGCTACTTCACATAACCTAAAACGAATTTATTGGTATTTTTTAAATGAGAACTTTAAAAAACAAGAAATTCCGGAGCGCTTGGCTCAAAGTCCGATTTCCGTTCCGTTTACACCTATGGACAGAAATTGTAGGTTGTTGTTTGTCGTACTCAAAGATCCCAAATTGGCCATTTATAAAATTGGCCTTTATAAAATTTTCCATGCTTTTTTTAGATTTTCAACTCTCAGACCCCGGCCACCACCTCGAAATCTGCATCAACACGAAAGACAAGTGGGGCGCCGGTGTTCTTTCAAAAGATACAAAAGGCCCGCGACCCCGCGCCCAAATATTGTTGGTGGTGGGGGGCGCTACTTGATCCAGTTCGACGAGACTCTGCCGGGGGAGAGTTGTCGGCAGGCAAACAAGCATCAATACCTTGCCACATACCGTCCCCTTGATTGTGTATAGGGGTACACTTTAGCTGCAGTGGAGAAGGAAAGCCACCTTTCACCGCCCTTTCGCCGGGCAGCCAGCCGTTGCGGTACTTTTACCATGACGGGAAAGTTTTTTTGTACTTACAAAAGGGCTTGTTGGTGGGACCTGCAGGCTTTTGGGGCCGTTTTTGAGTTTTCTATCGTTACCACGGTTCTTTGTCATTATCGGGGACCCAATTTGTTTTTGGAAGTCTATAAATGTCTAGTAACTTAATTGGAGGTATTTTGCTAGTGTTTTTGATGCAATCTAACTATATTTCAACTAGAAAAACGGTTTTAAAACTTTTAAAACATTTTAAAGTCGAATTTTGCCTAAAATTGCTCAATTTTGGACACAACTTCTATATTTTTGCCATTTTTTAATAAGACATTGTAGATTTTTACGGTGTGGTATAATAAAAAATGGGTTAAAAACACCTCCGCTATTTATATTAGAAAAATCGAATCCTAAGAAAAAAAAATGTTGTTCCCCCGATAATGGGAAAGAGCCGTTATCGCACCGGAATCTCGCAGATTCTAGCCCGAAGCTTAAAGTTTGCGGGCGTGTATCGGAGATCCAAAGAATTAATATTTGCCGATGCCTTAATCAACCCTCTCCAGCTGTTACATCTTGAGTCAATACCTGTTCGCCAAATTCTATTCCCCTTTACTCAGCTGTTGGCTTGTCCTCCTTTCGCCCGCCCCCTCTTGCAAACTCAGCGCGATGATAAGCCGTTCGTTGACTCAGCGCCATGTTCCAGGATTTTCATTCGGTAAGCGTCGTGGGAGCACGTGCATTTTTGGGATTTCTTTCAATTTCTAGGTTATTTTCTTGCCTTTTTATTACCAAGAAATTCTACAGGATCCACCGCTCGGTACTGGACGCTTATTAACTTTTCCGGGGAATAACATATATATAATATAACAATCTTTATAACATCAAAATAACATCTATAACAAAATATAAACCATCTTTATAGCATTTTACACAAATTTAGATTTTAGTGTAGAGTTTTCAGATTTTAGCTTAAAGAATTAGATTAGACCAATGAAAGCGTGAACTTTGCATAATCGGCCCGTCCGACGCTGAAAAAAAGTGAAAATGCACTCTCTGCTCCTTTATATAGGCTACCGCAACTTCCGGCGTATGCTAATTGTTTCCTAACAAAGAGGCTGGCCGAATTTTCAACAAAAACTTAATTTTAACGTCGAAAACATATAATTTTTCAAAATTTTATGAGCGTGCAGTCATCCCCAGACCATTACGCTCCTAATGACGTATCAAACATGCCCCTAACTATCCTCCTACTTGAGATACTACTGGAACAACCTGACGGAAGTTGCATGCAAAGTGGCACACACACACACACACAGACACTATTTTTTTATATATAGTAGGATAGCTTTTAGATTATAAACATCCAAATTTTCGATGTAGGTTTTGGGCAAATGTAGGAAAAACGACCAAAACGAGCTTTTAGCAAACAAAAACTAGTAAAAACAGTCTAAAATGCCCTATTCATTATTACCAGATTAATAAAATTGGCTTCCACCCCTGCTAACAGTCGAGTACTCCACCGATCCGTATTCGATCTCGAATACACAACCAAAACGTACAGTCATCGACTTCGAAGCCTCGGCAAACAGGGCAATCACTTTTTTCTCCCAAGGAACTGGGAGCGGTAAATAGAGGAAGTTTACGAAACACGGGTCTGCTTTTTTTGTTTTTTAAAATGGCAATTAGCTAAGTGGGTGAAAAGGCAATAATTTTGCGCCGGTAAAAGTGAGCACGTCGTATAGACGACTAGCTTCGCACTCTGGCATTAATCCAAAAGCCTTGTTTCTTTTGGTGAATTCGGTACTGGACTGTTAGCGAGGCCGAGACTTTTTCCACCGTAATCCGGTATTGCCATCTAGCAAAGAAAAACCATTGTCATGGAATTTTCCACAACTTCTGAATACAAAAATAAAATTGAAAACTTTCGAAAACTTTTGATATATTTGGTAAAAAATGGTTGAAAAACGACCAAAAAGGTCAAAATTTCAAAATTATAAAAATCATAAAATACTGTTGATAACTTTTTAGCAATCAATCAACTACTAAAAACACTATAAAAATAAATTATATAATATCAACAGGTTTGTTATAACCAGAAAATTCAAAAATTAGTTTCCCCTGTTAAAATCCCCCCTACTAACAGACCAGTACCGGAAATTCTCGTAGCGTAGCGTAGTGGGGCATCTAGGATCACACTGTTTCCTTGTACTTTTATTTTTCGTTTCCTATGCGCATATCGTTTTATTCAGCTCTTGAATTCACTCCTATTTCGGCACTACGCTTCAGGTTTATTATGTTTTTGTTTATAGTTCACCTCCTCCCCCTATATTCCAACCCATGATCCAGGGCATTCGCCCGGTGATTCAGCTCGAAAATTGTGTACAAAACGGGCCCCGTTGTCCACCACCACCCAGGCGCTCAATTTCCCCTCGTTTTGCTCGTTTCCCCGGCAATACCCGTTCGTGAATATTCAATTCCCATCAAATTTCAGGCCCATCTTTCGGCAAGAAACACGTTCACCGCACGTCATTTGACTCACGCCCTGCCCAGCGGGAAATATTGTTGGAACTGCGAAAACATGGTCGGTTCTTATTTCCAGGCGAAATAAGGTCATTTCGACAAACTCTAGAGCAACTTTTGGCTTTTCAGAAAGTGGAAAATTCGCGTTTCTATCTGGACGAGACCGAGATGTCGTCGGAGGAGCAGGAAAAGGTAAGGAGAAAGGTTCTTTGGCTGAACTCCAGATACCCCCAGCCGACCCCCACCTACCGGATCTCAGCTCCCTGTTCACGTACAGGTGTGGTAAAGTATACCAAAATACTCGCCGGAGCAACACGAACATTTTGGTATACTTTACACACCTGTAGATGAGCAGGAGCCGTGGGGGGTATCTGGAGTCTTACCGCGTCTTTCGCATTATCGGGGACCGACGCAAAATTTTTTTATTAGCGTAAAAATGCCTGGTAGCGTAATAGGAAGTATTTTATTGGTATTTTTGGTAACATAGACCTATATTTCACCTAGAAAAGCCATCTAAAAACACTAAAAACATGTTAAGTAGACATTTTGGCCAAAAATCGGCCATTTTTGGTCGAAACATCTAAATTTGTATTTTTTTGGGTAAAAATTTGTAAAGTTTTGTATTTAGGAATGGTGGAAAACAGTTTAGAAACACTTCCGGTTTATATTTCAAAAATTGGATCCTAGGCAAAAAGCTGGTTCCCCGGAAAATGCGAAAGAAATTAGATCGAACAATTTTTATGCGCATTCAGGGTCCGATGAAGCATTTCCGGAGGCTCTCCGATTTTCTGCACAACTACAATAAAGCCGAGTGTGCGTCTTGCGCCAAGGTTCGAGCAGTTTTGAGTTTTCTAGCTTTGATTTTCCAGGTGCAGCTCGAAAACGAGCGGCTGGAGACGGTGCTGCAAATGAAGATGGCCGAGTATCATTTGATGGAAAAGGCGATGAATCGAGTAAGTTCGCGGGGGTTCGGACTTTTAATCACGGAATTTACAGGTAAAGGAAGCTTATGTCGAGGCGTGCTTGGAAATTTCTGAACTGTGAGTTAATGGCAACGGTTCTTGTGCATTACTGGGGAAGAACCGAATTTTTTTTTGTAAATTGAGAAACGTATAGCAAGTAATAACAATAGTAAGTGTTTTAATAATGTTTTTAGGAACATTTAACGATATTTCAAGTGGAAAAACTATCTCAATGGCATTTAAAAATTGCTAATTGAAGATTTTGATCGAAAAACTAAGATTTTTCGTATTTTTGATAAAAAATCGTAATTTTTCTGGCGTTTAGGGATTGTTAAAAACAGTGAAAAGGTATAACAAAAAGAAGAAAGACGATAATTTCAGAAAACAACAATTGGAGGCAATGAAGAAACAGCAAGATGACTGCGAGTCTTCGAACTCTACCCTGAGCAAATCTTATTCGGAGTCATCTCTTTGAAACTAAAGGCTATGCAGTGCTCCTTTGATCTCATGTGCATTGTAAATAAATTGTATTATATAAAATCATGTTTCAAAATACAAAAACTAGAAGCGTATTTTTTATTTATTAGCTTGAATTAGCTCTTCTCGCCGTCCAGCTGGGCCTTTGTGATTCGGACGCGTCCAAAATCCCCGCCATAAATGTCGCCCCGCTGCTTGACCATTTGCTGAAAAATATGGATTGTAATTCGGGATATCTACCTACCACGAATAATTTTCGCGTTTTATAGCGTTTGTCGTTCTTCATTATTAAAAATCGATAAAATATCGAATTTTTTGAACATTCTCATGCATCTTTGGCCGGAAAAAGGCATTTTAATGCATTTCTCCGGAAATTGTGATATTTTTTATTAACCATCTGGACAAAAAAACCACGTAAAAAAGCTATCCAACTGATATGCCAAATTTCCCACGGGGCGATAGGTTAAATCCCCCCGCTAACACGCCAGAACCCCCTTTACTGACCTGTATTGATCGAACGGTCAAGTTGTTCATCGTGTCCTCGGCCATTTGCTCGTCCTGATTTGTTGAGTTGAATAACTTGTAAAAAAAGTGAAAATACCTGTTGACTCTGTGTTAGTGGCGGCGGCCCGGGCGAGGAGGCTTTTGGGGAGCTCACTTCCGGCGTTCGGGCCGACTGGTCTGTTTTGGGTGCGGGATCTTTCTAGAATCTAGCTTTGCTAGATGCGAAAAAATTCTACAGTATTCCTAAGCCTGGACAGGTTACAAAATTTATTAAAAAAACAGAAAAAAGCCGATATTTTGACGAAAAATGCGGATTTTTAGCTAGGTTTCAAATTTTTATAGTTTTCTAACTTTTCTAGATAGTTTTCCACTAGAAAATAGCCACATTTGTTCAAAAAAACACCATTGTCACTCTCACTCTTGCATCACGGAAAAAACTACATTTCCCATACCCCCCCGATATTGCCAAAGTCCCAGCAAAGAGGTACCTCAAATACAACCCACCGTGCACCAAAACCTAAAGCATGCTGACAAGAAATCCCATAGCGTAATCGTAGGTGAATTTGCGTAGTATTAGCTGACCGCATCGGCTGTTGTGACGGGCCGTGCGGGCAGAGTACAGTCGCGTAGTTCTCTATTTCGGTCGGCCATCGACCGCGCGAGGTCACACCTGTTTCTCACTCGCTCTCTCACTTTTATAATCTCCTCTCTATCGTTTATCGCTTCTCGCCAAGGCCGTGAGAGCTCAACATTTTTTGCGCGTCATTCAAGAGAACTGGTTATGGGAATTGATCGATTTATACAGGGAGGTAATAGGGTAAAAGCACGTATTTTTTGGCTAACAGGCGAAATTGGCTGTTTTGCTTGTTTGTTCGTGGCGGGGCTGAGTCAGCTTGGCCTTTGTCACCTGACGGTCGACCAAAGCGTCCACAGTAATGGTCGGGCCCGAAACGAACGGGCGGCTGCAAATTTTGGGTTGAATTTGAGGAATAATTAAGAGAACGGGAAGTTTAACTTTTAACGAGGTGTCAAACCACAAATTTTTAGTGGGGAGCAAAGAAATTTTTCAGGGTTATTCGTAAGAGAGAGAGAGAGAGAGAGAGAGAGAGAGAGAGGGGGGGAGGGGGAGGGAGGGGGAGAGAGCTATTGAGAGAGTGAGAGCAGCTATTGAGAGAGTGAGAGAGTGAGGGTGAGAGAAAGTGTGAGAGCGTGAGAGAGAGTCAGAGAGACGTGAGAGCAAGAGCGAGTGAGAGAGTCATCGAGAGAGAGGAGCTAGTGAGTGAGATTGTGAAAGTGAGAGAGAGAAGGATGGAGCGTGAGAGAGAGAGAGTGAGAGAGCGTGAGAGAGTGAGAGAGAGGAGCTATTGAGAGGGAGAGAGTGAGGAGAGAGCGTGAGAGAGTGAGAGAGTGTAGGGTGAGTGCGAGCTAAAGGGTGAGGCATATACAGGTGTCCCAAAAAAAAGACCCCCCAAAAATTTGAGCCAGAGGGCACCTACGGAGCTGAAAATTTGCGCAGAGGTAGGCGAAGGTAATTTTCTATGAACAAGGAAAGCTCAGCCCAATCGGCCAGCGGGTTTTAAGGTTATATCGAAAATACTTTTCATTTTTAATTTAATATGGGGTTCTTTTGCAATTTGCATCAAAGATATGCGTTATTCTTGCATTTATAGCCGATTTTTGCATAAATTTCGCTGAAAAGTGCCATTTTCTTGATGGAGCTATTGGAAAACGATTGATCATGTAGCGAGGAAATGATCAGCAAGGACGATGAATTCCAGACCTCATGGCGGAAACTATCGTTGAACGCTTGAGCTTGGCTTAAACTTCAGCGTACGCGCCAACAAAAGCCCAAATCTAAACTTCGACACTGTTTTCGAGATTGTCGAACTCTGTTTTCGGGCCGACGAAGCTCAAATTGCCAAAATGTACAATAAGACGGGATTTGGATCGATAAAACAGTTGTTTTAACACTCTTTTTATTCTTCATACGCAATCGTTTTCCAAAAAGCTCCTCAACAAAAATGGCACTTTTCAGCGAAATTTATGCAAAATCGGCTTGTAAATGCCAGAATAACGCATATCTTTGATGAAATTGCAAAGATCCCCATATTAAATTAAATGAAAAGTATTTTCCTATAACTTTAAACCCGCTGGCCGATCGGGCTGAAACTTTCCTTGTTCATAGAAAATTACCTTCGCTACCTCTGCGCAAATTTTCAGCTCCGTAGGTGTCCTCTGGCTCAATTTTTGGGGGTCTTTTTTGGGTCACCTTTATATGGCAACACCCCAGACCATAATAATTTGCCTGCTATCGGAAAACTAATTATTTTTTCGGGGTTTTGGGCGTTTCCCATACAAGAACTTGTGTTTCTTTATGCAGGAGACAAATGAAAACGGTTGCAAATTTTTTAATTTTTGATTTATAGTAGCGGGAAGTTTAGCGATTTCGTCGAAAAAGCGGTGTGTTGGCACGCTGCGCATAGAACCCCGGATATTGATAGCTCTGCTCGAGGGTTTGGTATTTAAGTTTACTTCGATCTTATTTATTTTTACCAAAAGTCTTCGAGGGAATTTTTGCTATATTCAAAAATGCGCGCTTACCCACCCTCACCACGCTTCTGTGGCCAATAAAAATTAATTATCAAATGCCTGCCAATTGCATTGTCTTATTTAAGCATTTTTTTTTACGTTTCGGGCATGTGATTGAACCAATTCCGTTTGCTGAAACCAAGCAATTCAACGGTTAAAGATAAAAAAGGCAATTTTACTTTTTTTACTATGATTTTTGGGACCAGCCAAGAGCGATTCTAAAATTTCTGCCTACTTAAAGGAAGTTAATTGTTTTAAATACCTTTATCTGTCAATACTAGGTAGTATACATATTTTTAGGGGTCATTCGTGCCCAAAACGACGTTTCTGAACCATGCTGAAATTGGCTTCCAAGGGTTGCGTGCCAGCACCATCCTTACGACAATCTGGGTTAAGCTTCAGAACAAAAGTTTTTAGGGTTGCTGCGTTCTAATATTTTTAAGAGTGGTTACAGGACACTGGTGGCTATATTTCAGCAAATTATTGAAGCCCAACCAGCTTTCTTCATTTTTTGAGAGAGCTGGGAAAGTGTTGCTATATATATATGCCTCACCCTGTAGAGAGATAGAGTCAGAGAGAGGGAGCGAGGAAGAGCAGAACGAGTTAGAGAGAGCGAGAGAGCTAGGGGAAAAGCGAGAGAGAGAGAGAGCTATTGAGACAGAGCGAGTGTAAAAGCCATCGAGATAGAGATAGAGACAGAGTCAGAGAGAGAGCGGGGTGAGAGCGCGAGCGAGTGAGAGAGAGAGCTATTGAGAGAGCGTGAGCGAGAGAAGGAGAGGCTATTGAGAGCTATAAAATGTACAAAATGTTGATAATATTTTTCTCCCTACCAACCTGGAAGCAGGAAAACTCAAATTTTCGGACAAATTAACAAACCCTTGTGCTGATGGGCGGCGGCGGGCTTGATCTTGGGCTCAGGGAAATTTTTCTCAGTTTTACCGGGTGGTGTCGGATCCTTCTAAAAGCCTTCTTCGAACCTGCATTTTGCAATAGCTATTAGGCTAATCGGAAAGTAGCAAGAACTTTTTCGCAATTTTCCATAGATATTCTCGAAGTCAATCCAAAGCCTAATAGTGGCTTAACTATTTTATGTGTAACCTCCTTGTACCCTATTTACGAATGCAATGAAACGGGATACTACCTCTTACAAAATAGATATGATTGATTTTGAAGCGAAATTTGCGTAAAAATCCATGTCTACGCGTTCACAGTACCGAATACG
>CATQJA010001717.1:0-27837 GCA_958295435.1 Mesorhabditis spiculigera | reverse complement strand
AGATTTATAATTTTTAAAGCATTTTCTAAAGTATCTTAGAAAAATCGGTTTATTTGGCTGTTTTTGCAGTATTCGATTTAACTTGCCTTTTCAGCATGCTCTCGAAGGAGCTGAACGTGAAGAACTTCTCCCAGCTGGCCAGCTTCGCCGATCTCTACTCGGCCGAGCTGTTGAAGAGGGCCTGCACGCGGTTCCTCGTCGGCCACCACAAGACGGTGATGCGCAGCCCGGATTGGAGGGAGCTGAAGAAGACCAACGCCGGCCTCGCCAACGAGCTGCTCGAATCGGTTGGTAATTTTATAAGCTTTTAGTCGGCTTTGTTTTTATAAGTTAGTTAGCTTTTGTTGTTAGCTATTTTCTAGTTTTTCTGTAATTTAATTTAATTTTGAAATTTCTAATTTTTGCTTTTTAGGCGCTCAACGTCGGCGAGCCGTTGGGGAACAGCATGGACGAGCTGGACGACAGCAACGACGAGATCGAGCCGCCGCCCAGGAAGCGTCTGCGAAGGTATTAATTTTTTTAATAGTTTTTGAAAGTTTTTTGCATTATCGGGGTGGGGCTATAAACTTTGTACCTATAAGTTTAGAAATGCTTCGCAACGTAAAAGCTAGTGCTTTCATAGTTTTTTAAGCAACATTTAGCGATGGTCGAAGTGGAAAACAATAAAAGGAAATTTAGAAAATGTTTTGATTGAAATTTTGGTAGAAAAATCTACCTTTTTGTTTTTTATAGAAACTCGTAAAGTTTTTACTTTTAGTGCTTGTAAAAAAATAGTTTAAACATTTTGCTAAGTCTAGGCTTATAAAAAGTCCCCCGATATCGCAAAAGTACCTTTTAATCCAGTTTTTATTTTTTTGCCGTTTCATCCCCTGATTTCAGATTTGGCAACAACGCACCGGGACAAGGCGACTCGTCCGCCTCCCAATAGGCCCGGCCAACAACAACAGCCTACCAACAAGCATCTCTCCTCCACATCCACCGGCCTTTCCACAACAAATCGGGTATGCTGCGGTCATTTTTCGCCCCATTTTGACCGGAATCTATTTCTGACTTCCCCTCGTTGTTGCCCCTCTTTTTCGATATATTGTAGACTCCTTCTCGAAAGACTCGTTGCTGCTGCTGCTCCCCGCGCATTGTGATCAGTTTAATTATGCACTCGTGAGTGTGGCGTCAAATTACCCTTTCCTCCCCCTTGCCCTCCACCCCCAAATCTCTATAAACGCTAGTTGTTTTGAAATTCTGGAACGCTTCAACTAGCCGGTTTTTATTTCGCGTATTTTGCATTTAGGTGGTTTCATTTTTAAATAGAAAGTTTAAAAAAATTGAGAAAATAGGTAATTTAGAAACGCTACGCAACTAGCCGCGACGTCGGAATACTGGCCTAATTCGGATTCAGCGCGTAAAAACAGGATGAAGGGAAATAGGTTGTTAAAAGCCATTTTTCAGAAAACTAAGACTTATTAAAGTGTTGTATTTTAGTTGGAATGTTATTTCGACGTCGCGTCCACATGCGTGGCCTCTAAAATAAGACAAAATGAAATTTTTGATTCATTTAATTGAAATTAAACTTAGGCAAAATAAAAATCGGCGTGTTGAAGCGTAATCTTTGAAACGACCCATCTTTCCCTTTCCCCCCGCACTCGGGCCCTCCATTTTCCAGCTAGTCTTTCATAATATATATACACACACACGTAAAATCCGGTTGCCCCGAATTTTCGCCAGAAAATTTGGCCCCAAAAGTCTAGTGCAAAAATGTGTTGTTCCCCGCAGTCTCTCCCAGTAGTAGTAAGCATTCGCCCTCTCTCTCCCTCGCTCTATAGTGCCCCTCTCCCCACGCCTTCCCTCGTTTGTCTTGGAAACTACTCCCTCTCTGCCTCACTCATTTCTTCTTGGCCCTCTCTCCCTAATGTTCAGTCGCCTTTTAAATTTTAATAAATACACCTATTCTTACGACTTTCGACTTGTACGCACGCAAAAGCGCCCTGGCGATTCGGCCTTGATTTATGTGAATAATGGAAAGTTTAAGGTTTGCAAGGGATTTTTTTATGATATATTTAGTTTCATAGGCTTTCCCCCGACTTACCCGACGGCTAGAAAACGAAGCGACTGAAGCTTGGCCTAGTTAATTGGAAGCTAAGCTAGCAACCACTAGGCCTAGACTAAATCCAAGCTGTTTTATTTGGAATGACGCCTTTTAGAAGCTCAAAAACTAGTTTTCTAAACTTGGGATACCGAACTGTTCCTATTAGAGCTAAGGGTAAGACTATACGTGAGATAGGTCAAGCTTAGCTTGTAAGAAATCAAAGCTCAGGCTTAACTTCGCCGTTGTGCTCGCCAGGATCCGAAATATCAAATCTACGCTAATTTTCGAGCTCTTTCCTGGGTTTTTTGGGGTTAGGTAGCAACCTTAATAGGGATGTATACCTTCTAAACTCCTAGGATCTGCGATGCGTTTTACTCGGCGCGTTTTTCTTGGCGCACCTAACTTTCGGCGTGTTTTCTGATATTTTTTAGAGCCTGGAATCTAGCGTGTTTTTCTGGTGAGCCGACCTTGCGTGAATTGGCCGGGCCGTTAGCAAGGGAATGCAGATGCGAGCAGAGGGTTGAGAAGCAGGCCATCGATGGATCAAGGCCACGAAGAGGCGCCAGGCGGCAAACGGCTCGTCAACAAAACCCAACCCTCCCGCGGCCTCAAGGATGTTTATGGATCGACGACGCTGCACATTTGGAATGGGTTCTAGGTTTAAGCTTTGGTTGTTTTACGTTTAGTTTTCCCAGCCGTATCGGGGAATATATGCGAAAATCTTGCTTTGATTTACGAGCGCGTTTGCATGCTTTTTTCAGCGTTTGTTGCGCGTAGATATCAAGGCTATAGAATATCTTTAGATGGCCGGGCATTGATTTTTCTTCTTAATGACGTTTTGAGGGGCGCGTTTTGCAGGAATTTTTAGCGTTATAAAGCCAAAAAGGATATATTTTGATAGCTAGATATTGTCTTTTCCGGCTAACTTCGTCGCTTTTAGATCCGGACGCGTTTTCCATGTTTTTTTTTGCGCCTAGATCTCTGGCCTAATAAGAATATTTTTAGATGACTAGACGTTGCTTTTACTTGTTAGCGGCGTCGTTTTTAGTTACGAGCGCGTTTTCCATGTTTTTTTTAAGCTTTTTTCGTGTCGATTCTGAGCCGAAAAGATGATTTAGATAGGTGGGCTTGCTTTTTCTTGTTAGCGGCGTTGTTTTCAGATCAGAATGCGTTTTGCTTATTTTTAGCGTTTCTTTTAGGGTGATTTTTGGATTGTTAGATTGTGCAGTTTCTGGTTAACTTAGTTTTTTAGATAGGAGCACATCTTGCATCTTTTTCAACGTGGCTTGCGGGGCGGTGTCTGGACTATTTTGATATTTTTTTATGGAATGGAAGATATGGAAAGAATATTTTGAGATGGCTAACGTTGTTTTAATTAAGGGCCCGTTTTCTTTCCTGTTCCCGTGGGATCCTCTATTCAATAGCGTTAACAGGATGTCGTCAAAATATGGTAAATCTCGAAAACTAGCTGACCAGCCGTTTTCTTGGGGCTGCCCAGCCCCTTTTAGCTAGCATCTTCTTTATCTTTTCTCTCTCTATATATCTATCGTTTCTCTGGGGGCGGATGACTCATCGTAAGCCGGTAGTTTTTAGCTCTTTTTCTTGCGCCCTTCTTTCGCAACTTTTATAGCTGCTCGTCTCTCTGACTTCCCCCACGAAAAGAAGATCTGGAAAACGCGCTTTATCAATTTTCTTACAGGCCTCTCGAACTCTCGAGCATTCTCTCGTCATTTTTGGGTTTCTCAATTTCCCCCTAGATTCCGCCCCTTTTCTAGGTGCAATGTTGGGCAAACATACGCGTTTTTCGTTGCCCAGGAATTGTGTTGAGTATTCCAACGGCCGGCGCGCCTTCCAGGAACCTTTTCAAAGGAACGCCATGACTCGGGCTGAATTCGTTAGATTTTTCTACGGCCCTTGGAACGTTCCATTTATTGCCCATTCACCTTTTTAGGCCTTGAAAAGTATTAAAAACAATTTTTGTTTGCCATCATTTTGGACTTTTTCAATTTTATGAAAAATGCGGTGCTTTTCTTTTAGCGGGGGGGGTTCATATTTTCCTTAGGCACCGGGCTATCAGAGATGGTTTAGGAAAGGGCAGGCTAGCAGAGATTCTTTAGGAGGGCAGGCTAGCATAGATTCTTGAGGAAGGGGCAGGCTAGCAGACATTTTTTAAGAACGGGCAGACTAGCAGAGATTCTTTAGGAAATGGAATAAAGATTTAAAAGATACACCAAAAAATTAAATTTACAATATTTGCTTTTTTGTCAAAAAATATGAAAAAATAACCAAAGAGTCGACGTTTTGTTTCAGTTTTTTAAACGGGTTTTGTAAGTTCCTAGCATTAAAAACTGATTAAAAAGACGATAAAAATACATTATATAATTAGCTTTTGCTGTTTACCACCTCCAAATTTTCCGCTTCTTATCTTTATTTCCTCTGTTTTTTCTTGGCTTTCACTCCAATTTTGTGTCCACATTTTTCGTTTTCCATTTCCTTCGCTTTTCTACGAGGAAAACTTAATTTTTTTGGATTGCAGAAAATGCCGTTGATCCACGTCGAGGACGACGCCCACTTCAAGAAGATTCTCGCCGACAACGCCGACGGGGTCGTCATCATCGACTTCACCGCCTCATGGTACGCTTTGCCGTTCGGTTCGCTAAATGAAGGCGCTTTCGCATTATCGGGGGGCATTTTTTCTTAGGATCGAATTATCCTAATGTTTTCTTTTTCTTAATTTTTTCCTAGCTGTCTAATTTTTTTTTGAATGCTTCTGAACGTAAAACTTTACAAATTTTTACTAAAAAAAGTACAAAAGTAGATGTTTTTGACCAATATTCGACTAAGAATAAGTTTCTGATTATTTTCCACTTGAAATAAAATAGATTTTTAATGTTGCTAAAAGCACCATAAAAATATTAACTATGAAGTGACTAGGAAATTCTGGACTTATAGGCAAAAAGTTGGTCCCCCCGATAACGCGTAAGTACCAAAATTAAATTAATATTTTTGTGTTCTAATAAAATCCTTAATATTCCTAATTCCAATTCCGTTCTTTCCAGGTGCGGCCCGTGCAAGATGATCAGCCCCGTCTTCGAGGAGCTGGCCGAGCAGCACCCCAATGTGCCCTTCTTGAAGGTCGATGTTGACGAGTGCACCGGTAAACTTTTTTTTATCCCACTTTTCACCTTTCCTTTAGAAGCGGCCGGTGACGTGAACGCGATGCCCACCTTCCGCGTCATCAAGAATGGGTTAGTTTTCTTACTAAATTTTATAACTTTTAAAATTACTAAATTTTTTAACATTTTATTCTTTTTATTAGCTGCATTTTTAGGCTTTTGACTTGATATTTGAAAAGATATTTTACTTGGTTGACTTTGAAAAGATATGTAAATAAACCTAACATTTTACAAAGATATAGGATACTATAAAATTCTAATATATTTTTATAAATATTTTTAAAAGCATGCTTTTTCTCAAAGTTTTTCCTGGTTTTTGTCGCTTTTTAAAATAAATGACCATTTTTAAAAGATATTATTAAAATCCTCGATTTTCTAAATCCGTTTTTTTCCAGAAAGAAGGTCAAGGAGTTCAGCGGCGCCAACGCGGACGAGCTGAAGGCGATGGTGCAGGCCCACGTCGCGTAGAAGACCATCAAAATCAGTAATTCCTGTTTTTTTTTCTAAAAGATTAAATGGGCGGGTGTGAAAATCGTAGATTCTTTTTGATTTTACCAATTTAAAAAGGTCAAATTTGTCTAATTTTACAAAATTGAAATTAAACCTTTTGAAATTTTCACTGTCTTTTTGCTAGACGAATTTAAAAAAACTAGACTTCACATGCCCATTTAATATTTGCCAATATCTTCCCCTCCCCTTATAACGAATTTGTTGAATTTTGTAATTTTTAATTTTTTAAATTGGCAATTTTTGAATTTTCTAATGGGCGGACGTTATACTTAGCATGTTACGTGTGATTTTATGTATTTTTGAAGCTAAAAAATAAAAGTTTTGGCTGCTACCGGATACTTGGTCTGTCTGTATCTAAGTCTGTGTATATTTCTCTCTCTCTCTCTCTCTCTCTCTCTCTCTCTCTCGCTCTCTCTCTCTCTCTCTCTCTCTCTCTCTCTTTTCCATTCATTTCTTTTCATCTCTCGCGCTCTCCAGCTCCTTTTTTCCGACGCTATGCTGATGAGCAGAAGCTTTTGAAGTTTTTGAAGCTAACTTGCCGCAGTAGTGGAAGTGAAAATGAAGCCGTACGACCAAGCCGAAGATGAGGCCGAAAAACGGCTGACAAAACTGTTGAAATGAAAAGCACAAACGAGAAAAATACGCTCACAAAAATAACCTCAAAATTGGGTAACTTGGGTAACCGGGCTGCCGCCGCGCTTTTTCACATTTCCCCACTCGCCACCCACCTGGCCCACCCCCAGAACCCATAGGCTGAGCCGATTTGCCCTCATTTGTCACTCGTTCGGTTATTGGCCGTTCGTGCTGACCCGGTGGCTCCGTACAGCCAACTTTATCAGTGTGGGGAAAGCTTCGGCTTCTCCCCGCTGAACTGCTCGAAAAGCTTCGGCTTTTCCTGCAAAGCTCAGCCTCTCTCCTGAACTGCTCGAAGGCCTCGGTTTTTCGGCTTTTCTGGTGAAGCTAACTTGGCTAGTATTTTACTATGCCAAAAGTGAGGGGAAGCCATTAATGCGGTGCCCTCCGACACAGCCTTGGCGAACCTCTCGCCAAAAATGGCTGATTTTCGAAATTTTTGAAGTGCGGCTCCGGCCGAGGATTTTCGAAGTTTTTTAATAAAACCTAACCTTGTTGCGGCCAGTAGTCGATGAGTGTTCTTTGATCAACACCGACTCGCCACCCTTCTGGACCACACTGAAACTATACCTCGGAAAAAAACGCTGGGTTGGTGGTTGGGGAGGACGGTGGACTTACTATTCCATTATTTTGAGCTACTTTTTGAATAGTAGTATTCTAAAGTATTAATAGAATAGTATTAAAGATGCTCCTCTTCATTATTGATAGTCTTCAAAAGACTATATTATCGAAAATTGAGAATTTACTAAGTTCTAAACTTCTCATCTGAATTCAACATTCAGAAGAAAGTTAGAAAGAAATTCATATGTAGTTTCAAAAAGTTAAAGTCCAGGATCAACCCGAAACTCTAATTTTGAAACATGGTGGTCCCGTTTCTCCGAAGAGAAACGGTGACGCGCCTCTGAGAATCAGAGGTTCAAACCCCACGAGGGGTCTGATGGGGGAGGCAAAAATGCCATCCCCAACTAACGCGCGTTTTCCCAGGAAGGTATCTCCTGACAGTGGGCCAGATGGGAGGCGAGTGGGTGACGATCAGAAAGCATGCAAAGAACACTCAAAGACCAGGGTTTTTAGCGAGCAACAACATGAGTATTTTTAGCGGTTTTTTGCTAGTTTCTCGCCAATTTATCTATATTTATTTCTATACAAAATCACAACATAAAAACGGGAATTTTATGGTTTCTAAGGCATCAAAAGAAGAGAAGCGGCCGGAGGGCGGAATGTAACGGAAACGCTTGAAAGAGCTTTCGAAGAAGTGAGGGAGGAGTGAGCTGAGGAAAAAAAAAAGATAACTTTGAAAAGAAAAATTTAATCATTTAATTATATCACAGTTTCCAGGTTATCAAACATTATGTAAAAAAGAATTTAGAGTAGAAGATTAGAAAAAAAGAATTTAAAGGTATCGAAAATGTATCAAAATCACAAGCTACAGGCTACAGGCTACAAAACCTTACAAAAACGTACAGCTCACTTGAAGGGAGGCTGAGCTGCTAGAAGACGTCGGTCGGTGTCTATTCCCTTCTTCTATCCTTCCACGAGCTGCCGTCGAGCGGGATCACCTCCACCCAGTCGTCGCACACCGAGCGTTTCGCCTGAAAAAAGAGAAATAAAATAGGTGTAGAAGCTTCAAAAAGGAATTAAATTAAATTCAATTGCAGAAAATTGATGCATTCCTAATAGGAAATGACAGCGACTTTACAAAGCTTGGTAAAAATACCTAAAGTATCGATTTTCGACGAAGTTTCAAGTAAGGAAATCTAAGACATTAAGCTAAAGATATCGACAAAAATTTTCCCTCCCCCCCCGCTAACGCACCAGCGCCGAGACCCGCTTCAGCCTTGGGTTTGGCTTATTTCCATTTCGTCGAAATTTACTTTGCCAAAAATAATTTTGTCGCAATTTTATTTAGCCGAAAATCATTCAATTTTGCGAAATATACTTTTGTCGAAATCTCATTTTGCCTTTTTCGTATTATTCATATCAGACATTGACCAAATTAAAGTTTCGGCATTCTGAAATTTCGATATTACAGAATTTCTGCATTCTTTTAGCAAATTTAACCTTCACAGTACCTTTAAATGTTTAAATTTTAAAGCATAAACCCACATCATCCTGCACGATACCGCTGCAAACAATCGCCGCCCCGTCGTCCTTGATGCAGAAGCCATTGGCGAGATAGGCATCAATCTGGGCGGCCAATCCCTTGTACTCGCCGCTCTTGTCAAACTTCAAGAAACGCCCCGTCTTGTCCACCAGGATGATGTCGTCGTTGTGCCTGAAGATGTGCTCGTTTTGAAAAATCGAAAACAGACGTTACCTTTGAATTTTCCGGGGGAAAAATATCTCCGAGTCGTTCTTGCCCTCGCAGGAGACCTTCTTGACGACGGCGCCCGTCTCGGTGTTGATCCACTTGAGGCATTGTCTGCAAAAATAAAGGTTACAGATATTTTCGGAGAGTAAAATGCTAGAAAAATTAATTTAGACTTTTTCTAGCCTAGAAAAGTTATTTTAGACTTTTTCTAGCCTAGAAAAATCGTCAAATCGCGATTATGGTTCTTTGGCATTAGCGGGGGGGGGGGAGGGGGTTTCGGCTTTGGGGCGAAAAATCCCTATTTTTTGTACGTTTTAATCAAAATTTGTAACGTTTTTACGTTGAGCAATAGCAAAAACCTTTAGAAACGCCTCCCGACTTAAATTGGAAAAGGATCCCCCCGATAATGCAAAAGAACCGGAAGAAAAAGATCAACACCCACTTGCTGTACACATTGACGGGGACCTTGGCGCAGGCGCTGATCAGCAGCCCATCGTCGTAGGCGCACAGGGCTTGGAATGCCATGTCGAAGTCGGCGCACAGCTCGTCCCAGCCGAGCGGAGCGTCGAAGGATGCCCTAAAAAGGTGTTATAAAAACGTATAAAAATAGTTTTAAAATGCTAAAAAATTAAATCCAGAAGGGTATTAGCGTACAAAAATCCTGCTTACTTGTAAATACAGTACTCCTCGCCGCGCGGCTGCTTGCTGATGTACATCGTGCCGTCGGGGGACACGGCCAGGCTCTGCACGAGGCCGTCGATGAACTGCTCGTGCTTCTGGTTGCCCTGGAAATGAGAAATAAAGCAAATCTAACATAGATTAGGAAGTTATGCTTTCTTTAGCCTAGAATTCAATAAAAACTGCACGAACTCCCCTAGAAACCTAAAACTAAAAATAAACCTTCAATTTTTTTGAAGAGATGGCCAAGAGAATCGTGTAGAATTTCGAAGCTGCGACACCCAACGCGGAAATTCCTAGCGTTGCGTTAATCTAAGCTAATAAAAACCTACTAGCGAAGTCCCGCAAAATCAGCAACAACGTAAACATTTTTATTATTTTCGCGATTAATTTTAAAGGGCCGGGGAAGGTATCGCCGCGGAATTTACGGCGCCGCGACCCGCAACGCGCGCCGCTTCGGTAATCGAAAAAGCTTCGTAATCGTTTAGTGAATGAAAATTCTGGCGCGTTGCGTGTGGCGTACGTTGCTCGTTCTTCAATAAAAGATATCTAGCGAATTCCCACAAACATCGGACAAAAATGTGCCAACGCGCTGCGTGTAGCGACGCGGCAAAATCTCAAGCGTTGCCTTGCTCGTCCCATAAACTAAAAATTTATCGAGAATTCCTATCAAAACTAATAAAAATCGCAAACGAGCTGAGAAAGCGCGCGTCGCGTGCGGCGTTGCGCCGCGCGGCAAAAGCTCTAGCGATACCTTGTTGGTTTGATTAATAAAAAAAATATATTTCTGGCTTTCCGGAAATAACTAGCAAAAAAACTTTTGCGTCGTGCTGTATTTCGTGTGATTTGATAAAAAAATGTTCTAGAAAATCCTTACAAAAAATTAGCAAAAAACAAACATACCTCCAGGTCGAAAAACCGCAGCTCCGTCATCTTGTCGTTATCGTCGGCGGTAGTGTGGATGATTGTGTCGTTGTGGATGGCGACTTGTGGATATGCGGCCTGTTTCTTCGGGAATGGGTTCTTCCGGGCCCACAGTAGATGCCGCTTCTTGCCGCAGATCTTGAACAGGCCGCCTGGAAAAAAGCTAATAAAATGGGTTCTTTTGCGTTATCGGGGGGATTTTCCATATAAGTCCGGAAAGGTCTAATAACGCAATAGTAGTTTTAATAGTGTTTTTAGTAAAATTAGACTATACACAAAGCAAAAAACAACTTTTGAAAAAGGTAGAAAAATTTTTTTAGTGGAACTTTTCGTCGCAAAAATCGATATTCTTGTATTTTTAATGAAATTTTGTATAGTTCTCGCGAAAAAAATGCATCACCTTTTTGCTAAGGTTTCTGAGCAAAAAAAAAACCCTAAATACAGCTAAAGAGCGGACAGAAAAAAGCCTAGCTAACTTTAAAAATGTCTTCGTAAAGTTTCTAGGGTAAAAATCGTCATTTTCTATTTTCAAGTCAATAAAACCCTCGACAAACCTTTGCTGGCCACCCACAAGTCGCCGTTCCCGTCGTAGACGACGTTGTACGGGACCGTGCATCTAAAAATCGAGTTTTCAAGCCCCAAAAAATGTTTTTACCCCAACGGCGTCAGGTGGACAAGCATCTCGTCGAAGCGCTGGTAGTCGGACGTGTCGGAGAGGGGCTGAAAAAAGATGGAAATTATTAAGAAAATCGATTTATAAAACCCAAAGACCAAAACTAAAAAATTTACCTGTGTGCAGCCCTGCTCCGGCAGCTTGGGCACGTCTTCGGGGCGGATGGGCATTGATACCTGTAAAAAACGAGATTAGGACCGTGTAGCTTTAAATATAAAAATAGATATTGAAAAGAAAACAGTTAAAACATCTAAAAACCTCAAAAACAAGAATCAAAACAATCGATTACGCCATGGAAAGGAGACCAAGGACTGGGCTGGCTTTTTGCCAGGTGGGTGGGGTACGGTGGCAGGGCGCGGCTTTATAGCAAGGAGGCCGGGGAGGACACACAAAATTTTCAAAGTTAAAACAATTAAAAATAGTTTAAATTAAGCCAAAAAATGCAAAAACTACTAGAATAGACTCGGGACATGCTAGTCTTCAATTTTGACGCCAAAATTAGCCTAAATAAGCCGGAAAGTCGATAAAAATTAAAACAAAAGCGAAAATCAAGCTAAAAATCTACAAAACTAATTGAAGCCATTAAAAATTAATTAAAATATATTCTTAAACTAGCTAGCCGGTGATTTTTGAAGCCGAAAGGCACCATAAAATAGCGTGGAAAAGCCTAAATCAGCCAAAAAAAACCCGTAGAAAATCAGAATTAAACCCAAAATTTGCAAATCTAATTAGAATGATTTACAAAACGAATTAGAATACGCTTGAATTAGCTAGCTAATAATTTTCAATCCGGAAATGACCCCAAATTAGCGTGAAAAGGCTCAAATAAAAGAGAAAATTCTCGGCAAAACTTTTACTCAAACTTCCCCGACAAGCTCGCCCCCCGCCAGCCGCCACCAGCAGCCGCGCCGCGATGCCGCCGAAGAAGGAAGAGAAGAAGTCGGGCGAGAAGAAGGACAACAAGAAGGCCAAGACACCCACCGGCGGCGGCCAGAAGTCCACCCCGCCCGCCAAGGTCCAGGCGCCCAAGAAGGAGAAAGAGGAGGAGAAGGAAGGAGGTGCCGTTTTTTAACTTTTAAAAATAAACTGAATTCAACTAGGGACTACTTTTTATAGCTTTAGTTTTAGTTTAATTTTATGTACTTAGTTAAGTTTTATTTTGGGTTAAAATTTTTAAAATCATTCTAAAGTATTCTAAAGTTCTAATCTTTGCTTAGGTTTTGCCTCGCTTTATCGAAGATTTTTAACCAACTTTTTAAGGCTTTTAAAGTTTCGCTGTTAAGCTGGCTTGATACTAAAACTTTAAAAACGGTTTTTCGGCCTAATAAGCGAATTCTGGTTCTTGTGCATTATTGGGGGGGGGGGATAAACGTTTTCTAAGGATCCAATTCTTCTAAACTGAATCGAAGAGTGTTTCTAAACTTTTTTTACTATTCCTAAATGTAAGAATTTTAACAATTTTGATAAAACAATACAGAAAAATACGGTTTCGACCAAAATTCAAGTTTTTAAAACTGTTTTCCCACTTCAAATAGCGTTAAATTATGGTGATTTTACCAAAAACTACCGGAATTATAGGAAACCCCCGATAATGCCAAAGTACCGAACGCCAACTGGAGCGCCTTGTAGTCAAGCTACGCCGGCGTAAAGGCTACTTTAAGCCTAATCCAAAGTTTAAAAATTTATCTAAATTTAATTTTATCTAAAATTATCTCTAGATTTACATAACATTTTTCTATTTATTACTTATTCAATGCCATTGTTTAGACTACGAGATGCTGTACCCGACGTAACAGGCCCCAAGACGTACGTCCGGGTCAACAACAACAACAACTCCTCACACACAGGATGCTCTACAAATGCTCTACCGTCTCTACACGTGTCAACCACTAGTCCAATAACGACACACACTACCTTCCGTTCTCTCTTCTCCTTTTGTAAAGCGCTGAAATGTACCGCGTTTTTAATTTCGGGTTTTTCGTTGGGGGGCCCCTGTGGCGGGTGGCCCGGAATAAATGATTCGCACTCAACGGGGGGAGCATGAGATGAGCATGAGCTGCCGTTGCTGCTACAGAGAAGCCGTTTCCGGTTGACGAACTGAACCAAAAAATCGAAAAGACGTTAATTTTTGAGGCGGAAACGGCTTCCGGATGAAACGGACTACAGAGTACACCAATGAACGCCTGCCGTTCACTGTATCCGCGCGGAATCGAACCAAAAATGGTTTGCGCAGAAACCAGCTTCCGGTCCATTTTGTTCCGGTGAAAACTGGGGCTACAGAATACAACTGTGAACGCCTACCGCCATTTGTATCCGCGCGGAATCGCAAAGAAAACATTTATGAGCGGAAACCGTTTCCTTGAAGCCTTTTTACCGGAAACGGATGGTGCTGGTATCCGGTCAAAAACTGGCTACAGAAGACACCAGTGAACACTAGAGTGGAGCTTATTCAAATCAAATCGGACTCAAATATGATTTGATTTGAATAAGACCGATTTGAACAAGATTTTCTTATTCAACTCAAACCGATTTGATTTGAACAAGAAAAGGCAATTCAAATCAAATCTGCTGCGATTTGAGTTGATTTGAGTAATTTGAACAACAGGCAAACCGAGTATGCAAATTTGAAACCGATGGTAATTACCTTAATTTCGGCCTTTAGTGTTTCCGATGTGCGTAATAATGATAAAACGGACGCCAAAAACGTTTGCAAATGTGGTCTTAGCGCTTGGAATTGATCAAAAGCTATCCGACGCTGCGCTCGGCGCTGTTGCGGAAGCGGCTAGAGGCGAAATGTCACTTTGCATCCGAGATTTACGTAATATTATTTGACATCTTGCATAAATCCAGGAAAAACCCTTGCCCATTCTTGTTCAAATCTTGTTCAAATAACTCAAATCAAATCAAATCGGTTTGATTTGATTTGAGTTGACTTTGGCCAATTCAAATCGGTTTGATTTGAACAAGCTTACCTCGATTCAAATCAAATCAGTTTGATTTGAATAAGTCAAATCTTATTCAAATCCGATTTGAATAAGCTCCACTCTAGTGAACACCTGCCGTCATCTGTATTAGCGCCGAACCCAACAGAAAACGGGTTTTTAAGCGGAAACCACTTCTTTGAAGCCTTTTTAACGGAAACCGCTGGCGTCCGGTTAAAAACTGACTACAGAATACACCAGTGCAACCCTGCCGTCATCTGTATTCGCGCGGAATCCGAGAAAAATTGAAAACTTTGCCAACCCATTTTCAAACGTTTTAAAGGAAAACCCGTTTCCGGTTCTTCAAATTACTGAAAAAAATGGCGAGAAGGTGCTGATTTTTGAAGCGGAAACCGAATCTGTTTAAAAAAATGGGCTACAGATGACACCAGTGAACGCCTGGCGTTGACTGTATCAGGACGGTATCGAAAAAGCCGCCGTTTTTCGCAATCTTAGAATTTGTCCGTCTTTTCGATTTCCACGCATTTAGATGTAGTTTTGATAAACGAAAACTCGCAAAAAGTTATTATTATTATTATGTGGGTAACCTCCGCTCGGCCGCCAATCAATCGCCCTCCTCGAAGACGTTGTCCCGATCCTCGTGGTCGACCATGCTCTCCAGATCCGATTCCCCAATGTACGACGAGGAATCTAAACCAAAAGAATCAGTTTTAATTAAAAAAAACTAACCGGAAAATAGCTCGTCGCGTAGGCCAGCGTATACCGGCGAGGGGTACAGCCGCTTCTGGTCGTCTTCTCCTAAAATAAAGGTATTTTATCGCGTTTTAGGTGATTTTATTATAGAAAACGGCCTGTCACAACGTTTCGTAACTCTAAAAAATTTTTAAGCATGTTTTAGCATCTTAACAAGCGAAGAAATTAGCTTTTTCTCCAAAAAGCAACCGAAACTGGTTTTTAGATGCAATTTTCTAGCCAAAAAAAAGCTTTTATGGTTTTTCACGTTTTGCTAATAACTTTCTTTTACTAAAATAGAATTAGTATCCTATTTTATTTAACTAAACTAGGTTAAAACCAGTTTTCCTATCTGAAAACCCAATAGAAATTTTTCCGGCAGAAAAAAGCTACGTTTTTCATTTTTTATGCTTTCCAAATCGTTTTCTAGCACTAAAATATAAACATAAATGCCTTTTTATGAAGCTAAAACCTTACGCAATCGTTTCTGCAGCTCCTCGGTAGCCTTCAACCCCTTGGGCATCGCCTCGGCGACGACGCGCAGCATCCGGGGCATCGAGGAGGCTGCAAAGAACATATTTATAACGTTTTTCGATACTTTAAAGTATTCCATAGCCTAAAAAAAGCCCGAAAAACTTGCCGCTGATGCGGCACGTGTCCTCCAACGGCTTCTCGTCCTTGCTCTCGTCGTCTTTCTTGTCGTTTTTCAGCATTTGCCTGGAAAAGCGTCGCGTTTTAGGGTTTTTCAGGATATTTAAAACCTTATTGCTATTCGTAAAACGCTAGAAAATGCCTATAAACGTCAGCAGCCTTTTTACAGGTTTTCAGGTGTTTTTAAAACTTAGTTTTCCTTTTACCGGAGGATATCTCAAGAGGGGAAGGGCGTTACGCTACGTATGATACGTCATTAGGTGCGTCACGGTCCCGAGATGACTGCACGCATATCAGATTTTGCAAATTATGCTATTTTCAACATTAAAATTAAGTTTTTGTTGAAAAATTGGCGGCCTCTTTGTTAGGAAATAATTAGCATAAGCCGGAAGTGGTGGCAGCTTATATATAGCGCGAGAGAGCGGTGTTTTTCTATTTTGACATCAGAATTCGAGAGACGTATGCAGAGTGAAGAATATTATGGGGTTAGACGGGACCAGGGTTGAAAAGTCGCGAAGCGGCTTTTCAAGTCTGGTTTTCCATTTAAAAGCTAAAAAAGAGGTGTAGAAAACTGTAGAAGAACATACGATATCGTTTTTTTCAGGTTTCGGGGCTCTAAAATGGATATTTTTACTCGTAAAGCCTCAGAAAACGCTCGAACTCGGCTAGAAAACGCACACAGAGTTTCTATGCGTTTTCACAGGGTTTTAGAAACAGATAGTAGCGCTTAAAACTTAAACAAGAGCGTGGAAAACGTATAAAACGTACGCCGCCTTGCGCTTGAGCAGCATCTGCGCCTGCGGGTAGTAGCGGATGACGTCGTTCAGATCCTCCTTGGCCAACACGAACAGCGTCGCGTAGCCCTGGAAAAAAAGGTATAAAATCATAAAGAAACTGTATACCCACTTTAGCTCTAATATTCGCTGTTCGTCGATTGTTACCGCCAATCGCCAGCAGACTACAAAGTACATTTAAAGCGAAAATGGGCCTTTTATACCTGATTTCACCAAAAACGCTGCCCTGCTGGAGTTGGGCGAAGACCGTCTCGTTGTTGTTGCCGCCTGGAAAACGGAATTCATCGATTTTCGTAGTTTGTAGTTCATATTTTAGGGTTTATTTTAGTTCGCCCCGCCTTAACTGAATTTTTAGGGCCAAAAATTAGAAAAAAAGGGCCAAATTAGCGTTTTGCTTGTTCGATTTTATCGCCTAATTCGTGCAAAATTGCCATCTAAATTTTATAGGTTGTATTTTAAGATTTACTACAGTTTCTTCGGGTTTATTCTGATGTTTAGGCCCCAAGAAATTACAAAATGAGCAACATTTGGATTTACACCGATTTTCCCGGCCCTTCCTCTTCAAAAAACTCGCTAAAAACTCACCGACCACCTCCAGGACGCCCTGGTTGACGATGTACATCTCCTTGCCGACGTCACCCTTCTTGCAGACGAGGTCCCCCGGGAGGTAGATGACCGGGCGGAGCTTGAGCACGAGGTCACGCAGGAAGGCACGATCGCAATCCTGGAAAATGGGGGGGGTTTGGGTTGTAAATCCCTTTAAAAAACGTGTCAAACCCCGGATTTCAACACTTAATCGTGTTCAAATATTTGTTACTAAAATTTAAATACATTTCAAGCTAAACCTATTTAAAAACTTGCAAAAAAATCGAAAATTTGAAAATTTGTCGAAAAATCCATATTTTTGCATTTTTATAAAATTTTATAAAGTTACTATGCTTAGGAATAGCAAAAAAAAATATTTTAAAACTCTTCTTCTATTTATATTATGAATTTATATTATTTTCCGCCAAAAACTACAAACCTGGAACAGTTTGACCTTGCTGAGCGTGTTGTAGTGGACGGAGAGGGCCAGATCGGTCTGCAGCTTCAGGGGAAGCTTTTCGATGAGCTTCTTCTCGTCGAGCGTCTTGTGCTGCTCCCAGGTGTAGATGAACCAGTCGCGGACACGTTCAACTAGGTCCTAAAACCCGAATAAAATATTTTTAATAATAAGAACCCGGCTGAGGTTGAGCTTCTTGCACTCCGACAGGGCCATGTCCATTTGACGCTGATATTCCGCGCGATTCCTGTTGGCGTTTGACACGATATCGCGAATCTGAAAAAGGAATCCCCAAGTTTCTCTGCTAGCCTGCCCTTTCCTAAATAATCTCTGCTAGCCTGCCCTTTCCTAAAGAATCTCTACTAGCCTGCCCTTTCCTAAAGAATCTCTGCTAGCCTGCCTTTTCCCAAAGAATCTCTGCTAGCCTGCTCTTTCCTAAAGAATCTCTGCTAGCCTGCCCTTTCCTAAAGAATCTCTACTAGCCTGCCCTTTCCTAAAGAATCTCTACTAGCCTGCCCTTTCCTAAAGAATCTCTGCTAGCCTGCCCTTTCCTAAAGAATCTCTGCTAGCCTGCCCTTTCCTAAAGAATCTCTGCTAGCCTGCCCTTTCCTAAAGAATCTCTGCTAGCCTGCCTTTTCCCAAAGAATCTCTGATAGCCTGCCCTTTCCTAAAGAATCTCTGCTAGCCTGCTCTTTCCAAAGTGATCTCTGCTAGCCTGCCCTTTCCTAAAGAATCTCTGCTAGCCTGCCCTTTCCTAAAGAATCTCTGCTAGCCTGCTCTTTCCAAAGTGATCTCTGCTAGCCTGCCCTTTCCTAAAGGGTCTCCTGCTAGCCTGCCCTTTCCTAAAGAATCTCTGTAGCCTGCCCTTTCCTAAAGAATCTCTGCTAGCCTGCCCTTTTCCCAAAGAATCTCTGCTAGCCTGCCCTTTCCTAAAGAATCTCTGCTAGCCTGCCCTTTCCCAAAGAATCTCTGCTAGCCTGCCCTTTCTTAAAGAATCTCTGCTAGCCTGCCCTTTCCCAAAGAATCTCAGTAGCCTGCCCTTTCCTAAAGAATCTCTGCTAGCCTGCCCTTTTCCTAAAGAATCTCTGCTAGCCTGCCCCTTTCCTAAAGAATCTCTGCTAGCCCTGACCTTTCTAAAAATCTCTGCTAGCCTGCCCTTTCCCAAAGAATCTCTGCTAATCTACGCCTTTCTTAAAGTCTCGCTAGCCTGCCCTTTCCTAAAGAATCTCTGCTAGCCTGCCCTTTCCTAAAGAATCTCTGCTAGCCTGCTCTTTCCAAAGTGATCTCTGCTAGCCTGCCCTTTCCTAAGAATCTCTGCTATACCTTTTCCCAAAAGAATCTCTGCTAGCCTGCCCTTTCCTAAAGAATCTCTGCTAGCCTGCCCTTTCCCAAAGAATCTCTGCTAGCCTGCCCTTTCCTAAAGAATCTCTGCTAGCCTGCCCTTTCCTAAAGAATCTCTGCTAGCCTGCCTTTTCCCCAAAGAGATCTCTGCTAGCCTGCCCTTTCCTAAAGAATCTCTGCTAGCCTGCCCTTTCCTAAAGAATCTCTGCTAGCCTGCTCTTTCCAAAGTGATCTCTGCTAGCCTGCCCTTTCCTAAAGAATCTCTGCTAGCCTGCCTTTTCCCAAAGAATCTCTGCTAGCCTGCCCTTTCCTAAAGAATCTCTGCTAGCCTGCCCTTTCCTAAAGAATCTCTGCTAGCCTGCTCTTTCCAAAGTGATCTCTGCTAGCCTGCCCTTTCCTAAAGAATCTCTGCTAGCCTGCCTTTTCCCAAAGAATCTCTGCTAGCCTGCCCTTTCCTAAAGAATCTCTGCTAGCCTGCCTTTTCCCAAAGAATCTCTGTTAGCCTGCCCTTCCCTAGGTTCTCTGCTAGCCTGCTCCCAAAGTGATCTCTGCTAGCCTGTCTTTTCTAGAAGAATCTCTGCTAGCCTGCCTTTTTCTAAGAAATCTCAGCTGCCCTTTCCTAAAGAATCTCTGCTAGCCTGCCCTTTCCTAAAGAATCTCTGTTAGCCTGCCTTTTCCCAAAGAATCTCTGCTAGCCTGCTCTTTCCTAAAGAATCTCTGCTAGCCTGCCCTTTCCTAAAGAATCTCTGCTAGCCTGCTCTTTCCAAAGTGATCTCTGCTAGCCTGCCCTTTCATAAAAAATCTTTGCTAGCTGACCTGCCCGAGCAGTAGGGCGAACACGAAGACGCCCATCATCCATGAGAAGGTCATGTAGATGTACTCGATGACGTTGGTGGGGGCTGGGTTGTTTCCTGTGGACGTGGCGACGGCGGCCGTGAAGTAGAAGCAGCGTAAATAGGCGTTTCCTGGAATCCAAAAAAGTTAAAACAAAAAACAATTAGATATAAAAATTAATAAAATCACAGCCAAAACCAAAAATTACCCTTATTATTGTAGACCCATTTGTTGAGGTAGTACTTGCCGTTCATCTGGTACGCGATTTGGCCGAACGCCTGAAAGAAGAGTTGTGAAGACAGCCTGCCAAACCAAATTTTCCGTTAGACTACCAACTACTAGCTTTTCTAAACTGCTCCTGGATATTATTGAACGCGGAAACGTTACAAAATGTAACTAAAAAAATGAAAAAATTTCGGTTTTTCGACCAAAAATGCCCAATTTTTGGCCAAAATTTCGAAGTTTTTAAAAATAGTTGTAAGTTTTCGATAAACTTTCCATATGAAATAAAATTAAATTTTACTAAAAACACCAATAAAGGATTTAGAAGATTAAAACAATACAAAAATATCGATTTTCGCCTAAAAAATGTCGTTTTTCGACCAAATTCCAATTTCTACCAAAAATTTAAAACTTTCAGACAGTTTTCCACTTGAAATATAGCTACTTTTACATAAAAACCCACACCTTTAAAATACCGATTACGGCGTTATTAGGCATTGCTCGCCTGTCTCAAAAAACCGTCCCCCCGATAATGCCAAAGCACCGGAATAAATGTCCGACAAACCTGCCAGGCGCTCAGCAGATAGTAGACGCAGCTGTTGCAGTGGATAATGTAGACCATATAGGAGAGAGTACGAGTGATACGAATGACGTATGGATTGGAGAACGAGTTGTCGAGTAGGTCGAATAGTTGCCAGAACGATTGAACCTGGAAATAGGCGCTTTAAAGGGGATGGAAGCGAGAAAATCTACAAAAAAGCTAGCAGAGATTCTTTAGGAATGGGCAGGCTAGCAGAGATTCATTAGGAAAGCTAACAAAACGCTAGAAAATACCTTGAGCAACCTCCCCAGCCGCCATATTGGGATGATATCCGTGTAGAAGTACATGAAATCGAGCGGCACAATCGAGAGGAGGTCCAGCTTGAAGCTGCCCGACATCACGTAGTTGCGCAGCGTGTCGCGGCGATTTCCCTGAAATCAGAAAATTATCTCTGCTAGCCTGCCCTTTCCCAAAGAATCTCTGCTAATCTACCCTTTCTTAAAGAATCTCTGCTAGCCTGCCCTTTCCTAAAGAATCTCTGCTAGCCTGCCCTTTCCTAAAGAATCTCTGCTAGCCTGCCCTTTCCTAAAGAATCTCTGCTAGCCTGCCCTTTCCCAAAGAATCTCTGCTAGCCTGCCCTTTCCTAAAGAATCTCTGCTAGCCTGCCCTTTCCCAAAGAATCTCTGCTAGCCTGCCCTTTCCTAAAGAATCTCTGCTAGCCTGCCCTTTCCTAAAGAATCTCTGCTAGCCTGCCCTTTCCTAAAGAATCTCTGCTAGCCTGACCTTTCCTAAAGAATCTCTGCTAGCCTGCCCCTTTCCCAAAGAATCTCTGCTAACCTGCCCTTTCTTAAAGAATCTCTGCTAGCCTGCCCTTTCCTAAAGAATCTCTGCTAGCCTGCCCTTTCCTAAAGAATCTCTGCTAGCCTGCCCTTTCCTAAAGAATCTCTGCTAGCCTGCCCTTTCCCTAAAGAATCTCTGCTAGCCTGCCCTTTCCTAAAGAATCTCTGCTAGCCTGACCTTTCCTAAAGAATCTCTGCTAGCCTGCCCTTTCCTAAAGAATCTCTGCTAGCCTGCCCTTTCCTAAAGAATCTCTGCTAGCCTGCCCTTTCCTAAGAATCTCTGCTAGCCTGCCCTTTCCTAAAGAATCTCTGCTAGCCTGCCCTTTCCCTAAAGAATCTCTGCTAGCCTGCCCTTTCCTAAAGAATCTCTGCTAGCCTGCCCTTTCCTAAAGAATCTCTGCTAGCCTGCCCTTTCCTAAAGAATCTCTGCTAGCCTGCCCTTTCCTAAAGAATCTCTGCTAGCCTGCCCTTTCCTAAAGAATCTCTGCTAGCCTGCCCTTTCCTAAAGAATCTCTGCTAGCCTGCCCTTTCCTAAAGAATCTCTGCTAGCCTACCCTTCCTAAGGAATCTCTGCCAGCTCGCCTTCCCATAAAAACTTACAATCGAAATACCGCCCCTCATAAACTGCAGTCGTGGTTTGATGATGATCATATCGGCCAGGTAGATGGCGTCACACAGGTAGTCGACGATCAACCAGTAGACGACGTTCGCGTCCGTCTAAAGCCAAATTTCGGCCCAAAAAACATAAATCTCTACCTGATACGGATAGCTGCTGCGCAACGGGATGCCCAGCGCGTTGTAGAGGAACGCCGTCGTCACGGCGAACAGCCAGCCAAGGTGGAATTTGCCTGGAAAATCAGATTTTTTTTAAAACCTAAAAAAATCACGGGTAAGAATTAGCGTCCAGATAGCTGAAAATCTTCTTCTCAGTTCTTTTCAGCTTTCGAAATTCTCTTGTTTACCCCTCCGCCTGTTGCTCAATCCAAAAAACCAAAAAGAATCCTATCCTATAAGCGAGAAAAGTATGTCTGTTTTCTGTGCAGCCGATTTCTCGGACGTCCGGCCGAATTTCCGGCTGATTTTTGGCATGGAGGTGGAGAAACACATTTGCCAGAAACGCATTTTTTTGTTTTTCGAAATTTCTCTATTTAACGATTTTACAAACAAAATGGTGAAAATCCTTAACAAAATGGGCTACGAGCCGTGGTGTCCGGGGCATAACTCGCTTCGCATTTGGAATTTCGGGCTGAAATTTGGACCAGTTATGTATTCGATAGTGGGGATCACGCGCATCTTATTATTTTTACAAATTTTCGGCGCATTTAGACTAAAAAGCGATTTTTTTTTAAAGTTACCAGAAGTCCTCCCTCCCGGGTTGGACCCTGCCCCCTGGACAGAAGAGGCCTTTCCCGCTGCCCTTCCCCCATTCCTCCTTTGGTATAGTGGCTTGACGCCCGGTCCACCACGCACGTAGTCGAGGGTTCGAATCCTCGGCAAATTTTCCTTTTTGCTTTTTGATAGTTCAACAACAAAACATATTTCGAGGCTCTAGGTATCCGAAATTTAGGCCAGTCCCTCGCTCTAGCGCCGCAGGCCAAAGAAAAGGTCCTTGGCCCGGGCTCTAGCGCCGCAGGCCAGATGCTGGAGAAAAACCAGCAGCTAGCGCCGCAGGCCAGAGAATGGTTTAGAGTCAGGCTCTTGCGCCGCAGGCTTAAAAAACGGAAGAGGAAGATATGGTTTCTAGACGGGGGCCAGTGGAAAAGGGCCGCGAAGCGGTCATTTTCCACTGGTATTAGTAAATAGAAGCAAATAGAAATTTCGGGAGCTTGACCCCAGTGGTTCATGCCCCTTTAAAACGCCGATTTTCTTCAAGAAATACTGCTAGTATGCCCTGGGTTACTTTCAAAATGTCGAAAATCTGTCGAAAGTTATAATGCCAAATGTCCACAATGTCATAATTCCGTAATGCCGAAATTTCATAATGCCGACACGCAAAAATTGTAATAAAATGCAAATTCAGAGCAATTCACAATGCCGAAATGCCATAGTGCCGAAATTTCAGAATGCCGACAGGCAAAAACTGTGAAAAATTAGAAAAAAATCCTGTGCAAAAAAGTTTCGATATTTTGAAATTTCGACATACTGAAACTCCAATTATGATAGCAAATCCTCTGCCTTTCCCCAGCTTTAAAAACTAAAAAAAACAGCAATCTTAACTTATTACCGTATGGATCGATAGAGTACGGTAGCCAGCCACCCTTCGCCTCCTCTCGCGCAACTTCTTGGTCTTCGGCTTTCTGTAAAAAAAATGAGGATTTTTGAAGCTGGATTAAATTTCTCACCTGTAACCCGATCAGCGACATCAAACTCGGCCGTTTTTCCAGGGTTGGCATGCTGCAGAAAAATGTTAATTTTAAAAAAACTTAAATACCTAGCGACACTCTGCGATGCCTCCTCGTCTAGAGATTCTTTTAGGAGACTCTCTCGGACGGCCGATGTACGACGCTCCATCTCAAAAATTAAAAAATTTCTAACCAATAGGGAGCCGACCCGCAAATGGGTTCTTTCGCATTATCGGGGGGAGGTAATTTTTACATAATCCTACTATATATAAAAAAATAGTGTCTGTGTGTGTGTGCCACTTTGCATGCAACTTTCCGTCAGGGTGTCCGGAGGATATCTCGAGAGGGAAAGGGTGTTAGGCTACGTATGATACGTCATTAGGTGCGTAATGGCGCTGAGATGACCCACACACATCAGATTTTGCAAATTATGCTATTTTCGACGTTAAAATTAAGTTTTTGTTAGAAAATGGAGCACCCACTTTGTTAGGAATCAATTAGCATATGCCGGAAATGGCGCGAGCCTATATAATGGGTATATAAGGGAGAGATTTTTTTTTTTGTCATCGGAATTCGCGAGAATTATGCAAAATGAAGCATATTATGACGCTAGACGGGGGGCCAGGGTTGAAAAGACGCGAAGCGGCTTTTCAACCCTGGTTCGTATTAATTTCATTGCAAAAAAACTTAATTCTGATTGTCGTAAACTGTAATTATTTTTCAATTGGAAAACTATAAAGAAATACTTCGAACCATTTCTTACATCAAATATTGGTAAAAAAGCAGCTTTTTTTGGTGGAAAATCGATGTTTTTGATCGTTTCAATAAAAGTTTGTAAAGTTTTTACGCTTACGAACAGCAAAAAAAAACAGTTTAAAAACGCTTCTGCTCTTTACGTTTAAAAAATTAACTCCAAAGATAAAGCCCCCCCCCCCCGATAACGCGAAAGCACCCGGAAACGATCTTTGCTAGCCCACCTACCTGTTTGACAAACGAGTGCAGCCGTTCGCGCATCACGAACGAGATTTGCGACTTCACATCGTCGTCAGCGCCCGGGGATTGTGGACCAGCTGAATTCATGGATTATAAAGTCTAAGAGATCGATCTTACTCGAGGAGAAACTGGCCGACAGCAAGCTGGGCGATTCGGAGGGCCGGCGAAGAAGGGACGAGCCAAGGCTGTGAAGGCTAGAAATCGCATAAAATTAAATTCTATAATTGCTTGTACCTCTTGCCAAGCTCGCCTTCCCTTGCCGATGGTTCTGGCGTGCGGCCGCTGTCCGGTTCCACCTAAAAAAATCCATTTTAAACGCCAGGTGGCGAGGGAGAGCTAGAGAGCGAGAGAGAGAGAGAGAGAGAGAGAGAGAGAGAGAGAGCGAGAAAGCGAGAGAGAGTGAGTGAGAGAGAGAAAGAAAAAGAGAAAGAAGAGAGCTAGCGAGAGAGAAATAGAGAAAGAGAGAGGAGAGAGAGAGATAGAGAGAAAGTGAGAGAGAGAGAGAGAGAGAGAGAGAGAGAGAGAGAGAAAGAGAATGAAGAGAGCGAGCGAGTACGAAAGAGAGAGAGAGCGCGCGAGAGAGAGGTGGAGAGTGGGAGAGAAAGAGAGAGAGAGAGAGCGAGAGCGAGAGAGAGAGTCAGATAGACAGAGAGAGAGCGAGGGAGAGCGAGAGAGATAGAGAGAGAGAGGGGGAGAGAGAGAGAGAGAGAGCGAAAGAACTTACATTAATCTGCACGCCTGCCGTCGGCGCGGGCAAGTGCTGAGTCGAGCGGTTCGTATCAAACCTAAAAATAATTTAATCGTAAAAACGGCTTCAAAAGGCCTACCCGAAATCGCTGAACTCGCTGACCGGGTCGGGCAGCGGGGCGGTGCGGCTTTGACGCTGAAAACGTTGAATTAAAAATGCATTTTAAAGTCATTTTAACTGATTTTTACGATTTTCAGTATTTGGCCAGTTAGCAAAGATTTTTTAGAAAAGGGCAGGCTAGCAGAGATTCTTTAGGAAATGGGGAGGCTAGCAGAGATCCTTTAGGAAAACCAATTTTTCTACCAGTAAAAATAGAAAATCATCAATATCGGTGACGACAGTCTTCTTGATGATGGCCCAATGTCTGCGAGCGAGGTAACGAGCATCGGTCGTTGTGGAAATGTCGGCGGCCCAATCCATTTAAAATAGCTAGTCGAAAATAGGGGAAAATAGGGTGGAAAGTGGCTGGCAGGGCCGGGGGCGCTGTGGCAAATTATGAATAGGTATCCTTTCTTCATTTCTGTCGGCTGGCAGAGATGGCTCATTAGGGCCCAGCCACAGCACAACACAATGGCCCATCCGGCGATTCAGAAAAAGCGGAAGACTGCGGGAAAAGAAAAGAAAGAAAAGGGGCGGGATTAGGCGGGGATATGTACGGAAAAGGATCGGGGCTCTTATTTTCCGTACGTATTTTCTTATTTTAAGTTTTCCACGTTCGGGAGCTTTCGCATTATCGGGGGGTGGGGACCGAACTTTTTTGTACAAGCCTAAAAAAGTCTATTAACGTAAAAGAACGTATTTTCATAACGTTTTTAGCAAAGTTAACGGTATTTTAAGTGGAAAAATTAGCTAAAAACTTTAAAAAGTCGACATTTTGCTCGAAAACGACCATTTTTGGTTGAAAAATCGATATTTTGAATCCTACTATATATAAAAAAATAGTGTCTGTGTGTGTGTGTGTGCATTTGCATGCAACTTCCGTGAGGATGTTCCGCACCTACAGCCTCAGGGAAGCATTTTTTCGGTAGTGAAGAAACGTCATTAGGTAAAGAAGGGTCCGGAATCGACTGCACGCACATAAAATCTTTGAAAAATTGCTATTTTCGCTATTAAAAACAAATTTTTGTAAAATTCTTGCCCATCCTCTTTGTTAGGGATCAATTAGCATAAGCCGGAAGTCGGATAGCCTATATAAAGCGACAGAGGAGCCGTTTTTCACTTTTTTCCTGATAGATTTTGGGGAAGAAGCATGCAAATTGAAGACTTTCATCGGTCCTAGACGGGGCCAGGGTTGAAAAGCCGCGAAGCGGTTTTTCAACCCTGGTATTTTTAATAAAAATTTGTGTCGTTTTTTACGCTTTGGAAGAGAAATAAAACAGTTTTGCACAATTTCTCGATTTATATTTGAAAAATAGAACCCTAGAAAAAAGTTGCCCCCCCCCGGTAATGCATAAGAACTAAAATTCTATTTTTTCAAAATTAAACGCTAAAATAAAAATTTAGCATTTCTTTAAACAAAAGCATCGAATCTTACAACCAAAATTCCTAAAACACGCACCAATTTCTCGAGAATGCGGTTCTTTCGTTGATGGAGTCGCTCGGGCAGCTCGTCGTTGGGTGGCTCCATTTTTCAGATGAGCCTGAAAACCGAAACTTTAAATTTTAATTAAATTTAATTTCATTAAAACTAAAATTTGAAAATTCCAAAAAAAAACTATAAGGTGCTCAACACCTGAAAAAACGTTGAAAAATTCAACAAAATCGAGAACTAAAAAAGGTCTATTGGGTGAAGCTGCAAATGCGTTTTATTATTCCTATCGTTTATTAGTTCTTAACAACACTATTTTAAACTTTAAATCGAATTGATATAATTCGGGCCATTTCCTTAATCCGTATAAAGCTTATAATCTTATAAATTGATTCCTTCAAATCCTAATTCTAGCTAATGTTATAAAAATCACTCCAGCAAGCCAGGTATCCAAAATCAACTCGACGACGCGATTTTGCGGGGCCAGTTGAAGAAGATGATATGTTAGGTGTTGCCATGGCGCCAAAGTAGGGCTTTTTCGGGGTGGATGGGGGGGCTCATCTCCTCATTTCCGAAAGAGAGGGGAATACCGGATATAGAGGGGGGCATCCACCTTCCGCGCCAGAGAACCCACCGTTAATAGCATTTAACTCATAGTAATTAAATCATATACTTTTAGAGGTTAAAGGAATCGGCAAGTCAGAATTTTCCGCTCAAAAAGGCGTCTAAAAACATCGAAATTGTAAAAACCTGTAAAAATTCGAAAAGTTTCCATCAATGAACATATGTCCGATTTTAGCTATTTAACCATGTCATCAACGTAAATTAGAATTTTGCGCTTGAAAACCCCTGAAAAGGTTTGAATTGTAAAAATTCTATATCTTTATAGCTAGCATTGATCCTTTAGGAAAATACGACAGATCCCAGCTATTTAATCGTTTAACCTCTCAAGAATTTCATCAAAGTAGAGCTAATCATTTTTCAGGGGACAGGCAAGTAAAATTGTTGCGCTCAAAAAGCTAGACAAAAGTTTGGAACTGTAAAAATCAAATATATCTCGAGCTGCGAAAAATAGCTAGCAAGCTAGCAATGATTGTTGAGGAAAACAAACGGTTTAAGGGGTTGACAAGTCAGGATTTTGAGCTCAAAACAGCCTCTAAAAAGTAATAGAGGCAAGCTAGCAGTGATCCTTGCGGAAAATAACTTTTAAAGGGACGTTAAAGTCACTAGAATAAATTTACCGCATCCGCGATACGTACGCAACGCATCTGATGCCACTGATAAGCCATTACGCCATGGA